>PJEM01012853.1:0-44296 GCA_004023845.1 Helogale parvula | reverse complement strand
GTGTGTGTGTGTGTGTGTGTGTGTGTGTGTGTGTGTGTGTGTGTGTGTGTGTGTGTGTGTGTGTGTGTGTGTGTGTGTGTGTGTGTGTGTGTGTGTGTGTGTGTGTGTGTGTGTGTGTGTGTGTGTGTGTGTGTGTGTGTGTGTGTGTGTGTGTGTGTGTGTGTGTGTGTGTGCGCATATGTACACACATGCATGCTTTCCAAAGGCCCCTTGAATGCCTGGTAATATTTTCATTTAATTCACTGAGTTCATCCAGCTCTAAATGAGCAGCACCTGCTCTGTTTTACACACAGGTTTTATCTACTGGATGCTAAGACCACTGACAGATATTGCCAGGCCTCTGAAAATCCTATCATCCTAGAATCCCAAGTGAGAATCACAGTTAGCTACTCAAGCTCCAGACGTAATTGGAAAAAAAAAAGACTGTATTAAAATCCACAGCCTTTTTCTCTTGAGGGATAGACATTTCATTTTTAACAATAACGGATTATTATCAAAACCTCTCAGTTTCAAGAAGTTACACCTTAAACTTGCTATATAGGATACGTAGCCACTGTATTTACTTATTGTTTTGTATTAGCTCAGGTTCCATGATTTTTTAGGGTTAACAATTTTTTGATAAAATGAAAAGACAGAAGAATTTTGACTACTGGATGGGAAGATTAACTTTCAAAGTCCACAGAGCTCGTGGTGTCGTAGATTTTAATGTGAATTAAGTTTTCTTTTAACTATAGTTACTGCTCAGCCCAATGGTGATCCATGTCCAAGCACAGGTTTGTCATCTTGGAGGTAGACAGGAGTAAAATAGATGATAAACTCAGGTGGACCTTTTAGCTTCTCAAAAATATAAGTGTGCAACAAAATGATATGTTTTACTCTTTGTCCTAGTTCTATGACATGGTTTTGGATATAAAGTCAGATATCTCATCAATGCTGCTATTGGAAAGACCACTTCCCACCATCAACCAATCTATCAATCCATAAGCAAATCAATAAAATAACATAGGTAAATTTGACAACTTCAAATGGTCAAACTCAATTCAAAGAAGTCTCCTTTTTAATCCACTCAGGCTACTGCACTGTGTTCATGCACAGGGCATTCAGAATACATGGAAGACATTTATTTTTATTAGCCTTTCATTTGTTTCATTTCTTTTGGCAGTTGTGGTTTTTATAGCAGAGACGATATGACTAATTTATGTTTTCCTAATTGGACAGCTAAATATTCTTGTATATATTAGCTTTGCACAGTGCCTAGATGATTCCAGAGAACTCTAATAAACTAATTAAATAAACCAACACACAATCCAATTTATGATTCATCCATCATTATCTGCTACTGATTTCAATATCCACTCACTTCCCTGGTGTACATGAGTTAGCAGAATATATAAGGAGAAAAATAACACTGTAATAATGCCTTGTATTAGATTTCCTGTGCTGACTGATAATTAATATTAGCAGGTTATACTTGCATTAGAGAAAGAGTTATACAATATCCAATGTGGGGCTCCATACCTTCCATTTCATATTCTGAGGTAGACCATTACTAGGTTTACCAACTTAATGATAACGGGGTGTCAGTTTCCTTGCCCTGTCTAGTTAGGGACGGCTGCCTTCAGTGGCCACGATGAAAAGACCCAATATCTCTTCTAATTTTTTGATCAGATACTGAGTTTGAAGGGAGAAGAACAGTGTTTAGCCTCTCAGCAGTCTTGAAAGCATAGGTATTTGCTTTCATTAATGCCTCTGTTGAAATAATGCAACTCTTGCAACAGACAACCATTTACTCCTCTTCCCAGAATCTTGTGAAAATTCGGAAATATTTTGAAAATCCACGTTGGAAACGTTTTTACAAACAGATTATATGAACATCAGGGTACATAGGAAATAAGTTTATCAGGAAGTTTAATATGGCTGCCCCCAAATTTTCTAATTATCCATAAAACCCAAGACACAGTGATCTGCCCCCAAGTTTTTAAAAAATGCTTTAGTTTTACTTTCTATTCAGCTGCATTCCAAAGAGTTACACTAAAAATAGGGAAGTGAAAACCATAGTGATTGTTATCTAATATATAATCCACAAGTATTAGAGAAAATGTAAAATTCCCTACAAAAAATCTATTGGAAGGACCAATAGATAAAATTTGCTTGCTCTCCTTTGTTTGGTTTAAGTACTTCCTTTTCCCAGAGTTTCTCTAAGTTGCCAAGCTAAATTGCAAACAAATTCAACAATGTCACATGGAATGTGACATGGAAAGTAAGCCTTAGGGAAGTCTACATATTGCCATCTGCTGGTTCGTTTTTGAGGTTTCCTTGTCTAGGCTTCTGAAGGTCACATTCAAAATACAAACCTCCTCAAATAAACTTAGTTGTACAAGGTGAGAAATGACCCATTTTATTTTATTAATTTAGATTTCCATATCACAGCTTGAAAACGGGATTTAGCCATGTCATGTAGATGTGGTGGCTTTATTACATATAGATGGAGTGGCTTGCTATTCCTGCTTCATTAATTATGGCTGTTAGCTTTGGCTGGCTGTGTATTTGAGTGACCAGAGCAACAGTGAACAGACCAGGGACAGGGGAAGAACGGTTGGCTAGCACCTATAGGGGGTGACACCACTTATGAGACACACGTCTTGAGACATTTCAAAGTATTCTTGGCAGGTGTATCATAAACAGATCGTCAGCCTATGCCGGGTGCTTGGCCACTGTAATTAAAGTTACATTATAAAATTTCCTGCTGTTTTCGTCTTCTGAAAAATGCTGACAGAGCCTTCCTCCGACAACTATGACAATATCTCTAACACCTCTGCATTTGCTATTCCTGTGGCTGCAAACACCACCATCCACCTTTACATTAGTTCCAATGCAAATGAGAGTGGGCGGTGAGACACAACCAGGATAAATGCACGAGACAGGACCCTGTGCCTTTGAGGCAGAGGGCAGCCTCTTCAGAGAGCGACCGGGGAAGGAATGGCCTTCTGGTTCTTTAAAGCTTAGGGGTGCCTGGGTGGCTCAGTCGGTTAAGCATCTGGCTTTGGCTCAGGTCATGATCTCAGGGTTCATGGGTTCGAGCCCTGCATCAGGCTCTGTGCTGACAGCTAGCTCAGAGCCTGGAGCCTGTCTTTGGATTCTGTATATCTCTCTCTCTCTACCCTCCCCTGCTCATGCTGTCTCTGTCTCTCTCTCTCTCTCAAAATAAATAAATAAAAAACATTAAAAATTTTTTTTAAAATAAATAAATAAAACTTAAAAAGGAAAGCACTTTTCTAGCGAGGAATAAACTCAAACTAGACTATCACAAGTGAAGATAAAACATAAAGAAGGTAGCTAACGCTTAGGGATGCGAAGCTTCAGTATGATACCAGAAGAGGTGAGGTAATTTTATTTCATTTTATAGAAATGTTAAAGAATTTAGCAGAAAGCAAAATAAGTCAGGTGGAGAAGGACAGATACCATATGTTTACACTCATAGGTCTAACAGGAGAACAGGAGAAACCTAATGGAGGACCAGGGGGAGGGGAAGAGGGAAAGAGAGTTGGGGAGAGAGAGGGATGCCAAACTTGAGAGACTATTGAATACTGAGAACAAACTGAGGGTTGAAGGGGAAGGAGGAGGGGGGAAAAGCGGTGGTGGTGATGGAGGAGGGCACTTGTGGGGAAGAGCACTGGGTGTTGTATGGAAACCAATTTGACAATAAACTATTTAAAAATAAATAAATAAATAAATAAACTACGGAAAAAAAAAAGAATTTAGCAGAGAACTATGTGTCTGCAACGGTTAAATGCCCGGAAAAGAGGAATCATTCAAGGACTCTCTTAAGATGTGCTGTCATATCACTGTAAATGATAAATGCATGAAATAATGCTTCAGGACTCTGTATCTAAGCTTAGTAGTTATAAGAACTAAAAATAGTGACAAAAGGTAGCAGCTGCTTTACAGATCAAAATACTAGCTTTCCTCGTCCCTAGAAGACAATATTAGATACTTTTAAAAATAGTGCAGATGTGTTACTTATGGGAACATGAAACTAATAGCAAATATTCTAACTAGGAATAGGACAGGAAAGAACACTGAGAATTTGCTTCTATAATTCTGTCTTCCCTCCTGTGTCGGCATGGCAGCTTTCCTAACTCTTAGAGAGGCTCTTTATAGACTTATTTTAACTATGTGCTCACAAGATCTTGCCATAAAGGGAATTGTCTTAAATTGTTAAGCATAAGGTACCTCCCATCAGATTAGTTGCTTTAAATAAAGAATGTTTCCCTTGTCATGATGAGCACTGGGTGATATATGCAATTGTTGAATATTGTACACCTGAATCTATATGACACTGTATGTTACCTGTTATTAATACAAAAACCCAGGGGCGCCTGGGTGGCTCAGTTAGTTGAGCATCTAGCTTTGGCTCAGGTCATGATCTCACGGCTCGTGGGTTCAAGCCCTGTGTCGGGCTCTGTGCTGACAGCTAGCTCAGAGCCTGGAGCCTGCTTCGGATTCTGTGTCTCCCTCTCTCTCTCTGACCCTCCACTGCTCATACTGTCTCTGTCTCTCAAAAATAAATAAAAAACTCAAAAAGCCAAAAAAAACTTACTACGGAGGAGCAGCAAACAAAAAAGGGGGGGGGGAGAATATTTTTGGTTTAATAATTTAAAATATTCCTCATTCTTCATCCTTCCATGTGCTTGTGAAATTCCTTTTAGTGGTCCTTTATTCATTCACTCCCACCAAAATGTTTACTGAGCACCTACTCTTTATGCCAGAGACATATCAAGTACTGGATATGGAAAAAATGAACAAGTTGGGGCATCTGGGTGGCTCAGTTGGTTATGTGTTCGACTTCAGTTCAGGTCATGATCTTGTGATGCATTAGTTTCAGCCCCAAACTGGGCTCTCTGCTATCAGCACAGATCCTGCTTCAGATCCTCTGTACCCTCTCTCTCCCTGTCCCTCCTCCACTGGTTCGTTCTCTTTCTCTCTCTCTCTCTCTCTCTCTCTCTCTCTCTCTCTCTCTCTCAAAATCAATAAATAAACTTAAAAAATGAACAAGTCAGACATAATTTCTCCCCTCATGAAATGTACTCTAGTGGGCAGTCAGATAATGAAGAATTAAACAATTTAATGAATAAGTAAGTAGATGTAAAGATGAACAAATTTGTGAAACAAAAGAAATACTGAACCAAACTAATCTTTAATATTACAATTTTAGGGGCACCTGGGTGGCTCAGTCGGTTAAGCCTCCAGCTTCGGCTCAGGTCCGATCTCATGTTTGTGGGTTCGAGCCCCGCGTCAGGCTCTGTGCTGACAGCTAGCTCAGAGCCTGGAGCCTGCTTCCGGTTCTGTGTCTCCTTCTCTCTCTGCTTCCCCCCCCCCCATGCTCTGTCTCTCTCTGTATCAAAAATAAATAAAACATTAAAAAAATTTAAAAAAGATATTACAATTTTAAAGTATGCACACATAATTCCACAATAAACAAGCAATATAGACTTGCAGAAAAACATCACAGATGCATGTATGCACTTGAGTCTAAAGGGGATAGTGTTGGACATTTAACTTCAGTGCATGAATTTCCCTTTCTATAAATTTAAATAAGGTTTGCACATACTTTATAACCAGAGTTCTATGACAGGGAAGATTCAGTTTCATGACAAACCAACCAACCAACCAACCAACCAATAAAAACACAGTAAAACAGACTTACCCTCCTGGAAGTTAACTACTTTTACCCTATTGAATTTTGACATTGTTTTACCACTGTATCTGGGTCCCTTCATTGTGGCTTAGAGTCCCCTTGATCATGCTGCTGTCTTGAAGGACTGTGTGTCTTAACTTTGCATGATGAGGGAAAGAATAAAATTCTAGACATGACTGGAGAGATCGTATGTAAAAACAAGATAAAGTAGGGTGTGGAGGAAGGACAGAAAATACCAATTGTTGGCAAGAAAAATGGAACTTCATATCCCATGAGTATGACTAGTATAGAGGATAAACTGCCTAGCCACTTCGGGAGACAGAGCAGCAGAACCCACTGAAACAGAATGGGTGCATACCCCTTATGATCCACCAATTCTACTTCTAGCAAGATATTCAACAGAAAGAGTATGCATTTTCAATGTAAGGTGCATATTAGAATTTTCCCAGCAGCACAGTGTACAGTAACTCACAACTATATACTGCCCAAATGACCATCAACGGTTAAACGGATAAATTGTGGTATATCCGCAGGAGGTCATACTACATACCAGTGAAGAAGAATGAAACAAATGGAGAAGCCTCACAGATGTGATATGGAGCAGAGGAAAGAGGCACAGAAGAGTAAATATGCTTTGAGTCCACTTGCACAAAGCAGAAAGGGAATAATAACCAATGACAACAGAAGACAAAATAGAAGTTGTATCTGGAAGATGATGGGACTGGGAGAAGAAAACTGGGGGCTTTTCCAGGTCACTCCTTTTTTTTTTTTTTAACTTTACCTGGGTGCTAAGTTCAGGGATGTATTTATTTTATGAACTTTCAACCATATACATACTCTTACACACAGCATATAGAAAAACTTGTTTGTTGAACTTTGATTAAATATTTTTATAAAAAACAAAACCAAGAGGGGTGCCTGGGTGACTCAGTCAATTAAGCATCCAACTCTAGATTTTGGTGCAGGTCATGATCTCATGGCTCATGGCTCACGAGTTTGAGTCCCGCGTCGGGCTCCGCCCTGAATGTGGAGCCTGCTTGGGATTCTCTCTCCCCCTCTTCAGCTCTCTCTCCCTGTCCCTCAGTAAATAAACTTTACACAAAACAAAACCAAGAAAGACTGATGCTTCAGAACTCCTCAGTGTCCCTGTCTGTCCTCAGAGTTAATACCTTTCCGGCCAGTCTCAATGTCACAGTAACTGGATTCTTTCCCCTGTATTTCCAGTCCTCTATGAAAACCAGTCAGTTCTGGAATCACAGGTAAGTTTTTCTTTGCCATTGCCCTTCCTTTACCCTTACCTTACGTCATCCATTCACTTTAAAGTCAAACTGTGGTAACGATTTGTGACTAAAGATCCATTATTTTAATTGACAAGTTTCCATAGCAGATTGCTGTGTGTTACTATTTCTGAGACTCGATGGGGAGACAGGAATGCTTTAGGGGCTCTATTAATAGTAGTTTTAGAAATAGCAGGTGAGCGCTCTACTTCTACTGGGGAATAAATAGTAAGTTATGGATGCAACAGCTTTGGGAATTGGAGGCCAGGGTGAGGTGCAACGCCAGAAGAAATGGAATAAATCAGTGCCTTAAAAGTGTCCACAAGGTTGCTTAAAGTGAAAAACTTTTTCTCCTCTCCAATTTCCTATGATTTTTTCCCATCCAATTTTCCTTCTTCCTTCAAAAGGTACTTCATGACTCCACATGTCTGGTATGATCTTCAAGAGGGACAGTCCTTCTGTTTGTTAATGTTCATTTTAGGAGCAAGACTAGCGGTCATCTTTTATCCTAACAGTTCATACTTTGAACTACAATTTCACTTCTTCTTACAAAGATTCCGTTAAGTCTTGTTAAGTTACGAATGGAAAAAGCACCATTTCAGGCTATTTTTCAAGCCATGGGTGTCCAACCCCCTTCATTCCCTCTGGCTTCTCCATCCATTTTCCTGTTTTCTGATAAATCATTAGAATGGAATGATTGAACTCCAGTCTCACTTCAGCTGGCATCCCGTGAAGTTCTTCCCTATGAGACTAAACATCTGCCCAGGTATTTCCATATTCTGTTCTGCCTCTGATATTATAGGGTATAAAATCTATGTCCCACTAAACCTCTTGTTAATGAAACAGCAGTTTCACAATCAGCAATCTCAGGGTTCCCATGTATTAGCTTTCCCCCTCTTTGGGGGGATAAAATTTAATTGAATTGGCCAGTTTGATTTAAGAATCATATCTGAGCATGAATCTTAATTCTAGGGGCTATTAAGGGTAGTATTAGTGAGGACAGCCTAACATATGAAAAATATGTTCCCAGGTGAGTAACTCACACAACATGTATCAATATAGTTTATATTTTGGGACTAGGATTTGGGGCCACTTGCATCAACATGACTTCACTGTTTATTCCAGGGAAATAAATAAAACCTTAAATCAATACAGTACTGTAGTGTTGGTTTTAAGAAATTCATGCAAACCAGTTTTTTCAGGCTAATAGTTTATTTCTGTGGGGAAATAGCTTTCTTATTGGGAAAAGGGATTGCAAAGTTGAACAAATCACTCACTTCTCAGTAAAAAGTTTACTTACCAAGTCTGAACTGTAAGACCCTTATCTTCCTGCATCCACAAATCCTATTTATGTCACAAATCTGTCCAATCCCATTTTTCTCCCTAACTTGAAAGACTTGCTTTAATTCACTTGAGCTCAAACTTGAGTCATCTCCTGACTTCCTACTTCTGGTGTGCTAGCTACTAAGACACTGCCATCCATCCACCCATCCATCTATTCATTCATCCATCCTTCCACCCACCCACATATCCATATATCTAGGTACTATTCTTTCTTACTACAGCAAATCTCACAGACATAGTCTTGCTTAATCATTAAGTTTTTTCCAATGGTCTTTTTGGAGAGTAGAGTCAACAAGCAGTGGAAAGGAATGTTACTAGATTATTATTAAGACTGTGATATGGTTATTGATAATAAAAAATAATCATTGTATTTTAGCCACAGTGAATGCAGGCTAAATGAATTTGTTCCTAAGTCTTCATCTTATTAGTTATAAATATTTTATATGTTAAAAATTGCTAGATATTTAAGCATCACCCAACTTAAACATTTGTTTTAATGTTTATTTATTTTTGAGAGTCAGAGAGAGACAGAGCATGAAAGAGATAGGAGCAGAGAGAGAGAATCTGAAACAGGCTCCAGACTCTGAGCTGTCAGCAGAGAATGATGCGAGGCTCGAACCCATCAACTGTAAGATCATGACCTGAGATGAAGTCAGACACTTAACCAACTGAGTCACCCAGGTGCCTCCATCACCCAACTTTTTAAAGTGCTTGACTAAATTAAAGAGAGAAAAAAGAGGAACTGTTTGATTCTGCAGAAAGTTTCTTAAGTCAAAAGAGTTGTGAAGGTGGGCCTTCAATTAGCATGATTAACCAAAGGATAATTGTGAATTTATTCAATTTCTTTTTACCATAAAATTAGATTACAAAGGTTTTTTTTTCAAGTTAAGTCTTTCAATTAAAAAAACAAAAAAGCAATCCAACCTCAAGTATAAGTTTATTTTTAAAATTCCACTTAGAATTGAAACAAAACACAACCCAATTAATCTGTCAGGTAGTATGTACTGATAATTTATTTTAACCTCCAAGAAGTAAAAGAAAGAAAGGAAAGGGAAAAAAAGGATGAAAGACAGACTGATTTTAATAAAGTACATTCCCACTGAAAGTAATGAGACTTCAGTTATGCAATTATGTGTTTTTTCAGGAAACCCCCCCAGGCTCAACTTGGGGCAAAATTTAAAGATGATCTCCTGTCCTTATTTATGTCTACATATTGCCTAAGAAGAGGATCCTTAACTTCAATCTAATGTAGTTATCTACTTGCTCATACATATGATGGCACTTGAGTACAAGAAGGGTTTTGAATACTTAAAAGAATTATGACTGAAAAAGCGTATCTTCAAACATTAGCTCACTAAAAAATTATTTTGAGGGGCCTTACTCTTTGTCTAGCAGGCCATGGTGGTAGAATATTCTTGGGAAGAGTTATTTTAAATAATTATTCTGCAGGTTTCCACAAACAACCTGATGGCTTGACAACACCAATATTTGAATGGTACACCTGACATTTTACTACTTAAGGCCCCAGAGAAATGTTGAAGTAAGTTCTATATCACAGTGTGAAATTTACCGAGAAATAAGACCCCATTAAAGTCTTCTTTTGAAATGATTGAAGTAAATTTTAAGGCTCTCAAATAAAGTTCTTCATGGTAACACCATGAAACCTTCGACTGTACGTTAAAGAGCTAAAACAACTTAGATTCCTTAAGTAAGGAAATCTATGAAAAACATTAGAATTAAAATTATAATGTATGTAGGAGTATTATTATATATACATATAAAAACATGCAGCCATAAAAAATGAAAAAGTCTTACCATTTGCAACAGCATGAATAGACCTCGAAGGCATTATGCTAACTGAAGTAAGTCTGACAGAAAAAAGACAAATATTGTATGATCTTACTTATAAGTGAAATCAAAACAAAACAAAACACCAAACTCATAGAAAAAGAGATCAGACTTATTTTACCAAAAGCAGGGGTTGGAGTGAGGCTGAAATTTGAGAAAGGTGGTCAAAAAGTATAAACTTCCACTTATATGATAAATAAGTACTAGGGATAGAATATACAATATGATGACTATAGCTAACAAGGCTATATGTTATACAGAGAAGTTGTTAAGGAAGTAAATCCCAAGAGCTCTTATCACATGGACAAATATTTTTCCTTTACTCTTCTTTCTTTTCTTCTATTGTTTCTCTATGAGATGATGGGTGTTTGCATTTCCCTAATGATTAGTGATGGTCAACACCTTTTAATGTACTTGCTGACTTTTCATATATCTTCTTTAGAGAAATGTCCACTTAGTCACTTTTAAAATTGAGTTGCTATTTTTTGTTTTGGTTTGCTTTTTTGCTATTCAGTTGTAGGAGTTCTTCATATGTCTTTGGCATTAAACTCTTATCAAGAATATAGTCTGCACATTTGTTTACCAATGCTGTAGATTGTGTTTTCATTTTGTTGAGGGTTTATTTTCCTGTGCAGAAGCTTTTTCCTGTGCAGTAGTTTTCTATTTTGCTGCTTGTGTTTGAGGTGTCATATCCAAAAAAATCATTACCATGGCCCATGTCAAGGAGCTTGTTTCGAAGTTTGCTTATGTTTAAGTCCTTTATCCATTTCAAGTTAATTTTTGTGAATGGTGTAAGATATGAGTATAGTTTTATTCTTTAACATGTGAGAGTATATAATTATCCCAGTACCATTTATTTAAGAGACTATCTTTGCTCCATTGAGTATTCTTGGCTCCTCTGTCAAATATTAGTTGACCATGTATACTTAGGCTTATTTTTAGGCTCTTAATTCTGTTCCATTGATCTATGTGTCTGTTTTTATGCCAGTATCATAATGTTTTGATGACTAGTTTTACCTGATAGAATGAAGACAGAAAGTGTGATGCTTTCTGCTTTGTGCTGTTTTTTTTCCTCAGTATTTTTTTTTTTGTCTATTTGGGGTCTTTTGTAGTTCCACATTAATTTTAGGTGTGTTGTTTCTCCCGTGAAAAGTGTCGCTGGAATCTTGATAAAGATTGCACTGAATCTATAGGTAGCTTTTGGTAATATTGACATTTTAACAATATTAATTCTTCCAGTTCATGAACATTGGATACCTTTCCATTTATCTGTGTATTCAATTTCTTTCATCAATGTCTTGTAATTTTTACCGTTGTAGAGTGGATATGGTAGTTGAATGATACTCAAAAGGATAGACATCAGGTAGTCAGGGATCACTTCTCTGATGTTGGTATCATTAGCCTATGTATAACATTCAAACATGTCCCTGTGTAGAAATGAAGATAGCATGTTTGTTTAGGCTTCTTTCTTTGTGGGGGGAAAACTATAAAATAGTTTTTTTCTTACTGTTTTCCTCCATTTTGAAATCTCTGAGATACAGACTACTTTTCCTCTGCTGGAGAAATAAAATATATTGCTTACAAGAACATAGACTAAGCACAGACTATGATCCTTAGGTGTTGTCTTTCTCATCCTTCCTATTTCTATGTTCCATATTTTCTTTTCTCTCAATTCATTAAAATTAATCAAGAAAATATTGTAAAACAACACCAAGTAGGTGTGTGTAATTGACCTTATAGCCTGATTTCTATTATATTAGGTTGATGTACTTATCTTTCTATATACTATCCATAGGTGGTACCTGTCAAGGCACTTTGGTGCTAATCAAACATGTCTCCATATTCAAAGTAGAGCCACATTTCACTTTTTAAAATTCTGTCTTGGTTTTACAACATCTGGTATTTTCACTGCTTTTATAATTCTTTATTTTTCTAATTTTAAAAGCAATAAATGCTCATCTCTGACATATGTAACATTTTTTTTAAACTTGAAAGAATCATTAGTAATCTAATCATCCTAAAATGGTCACTCTAATGATGTATAGTCCTCAAGACTTCATTTCTACCTACATGTACAAACTGAGATCACAGAGGTTTTTGATTTTCATCTGAGGTTCAATAATCCTTAACATTTTGCCCAAATTATTTCATGTGTTACTCCCCTTGGTTGGAGGATGGAGGAAGAAATCAGAACTAAATTCTTTGAAAATGAATTGAGCTATCTTCTCAATTTATTTACAAATATTTACAAACACAGCTCTAAAAATTAAGACATTTTTGAAACCTAAATAAAATCCTATGGATACTTTACCAAAATTAATACATAACCAACACAGTATAATCCCTTATTATCAACTAAAATGCAGCCTTTTGATCAAAGTAGCCTGCCCTCTAAGAAAGATCTTTTATTCAAATTAGGGTCTAAACAAGTGAAACCTTGCAGGTGTCTGTACTTGGCCCTAACTCTTTGTTTTTCTAGGTCATAGTGCCCTACATTCTGGGAAAATAGACCCCAACTACACAACATTCTTCTCTAATCTGACCACAGTGCACATCCCAGACAAGCTCCTGACAGCCCTTTGAGAAACCTGCTCTCCCTGGGCAAGAGTTGAGTTCTTTTCCACACCCCTTGCCCCACTGGCACAGCTGCAACCCTCTCACATCCTGCAAAAGCCCTAAGAAGGGCCAGCCTGACAGAAACTCAGCTGACATTTCTCTACACATCTGGCCCCTCTCCTTCCTTAGAGAGTGAATTAACTCTGTCCTAACTGTTGTTCCATTCTTTGTGCAATTCTTTGCCACTGGCATCACCAGCCATCCTAAAAAAGTACATAAGTTCCATTTTGTTGATGTGTCTCTCAAGGTTCTCTAGTATGTATGTAACAATGCTTCCTTCTTTATTTTTCTCCCTGACATTTATTTGTTGAAAAAATGAATTATTTGTTCTGTGGAATTTTTCTAAGGCTGTATTTTGGCAATCATGTCTTTATGGTACCTTAACTTGTTTTTCTTTCCCCTGTATTTCCTTTAAAGTGGTAACTGGATCTAAAGCAGGAATTCCCCCCAAATTTCTGCAATGATGAAAATATTGTCTATGCTTGTCTATGCTCTCTGAAATGTTAGCCACAAGCTACATGTAGCTTTTGAGTCCTTCAAATGTGGCCAGGATGAATATAGAATAAACTCTAAATTTACTTCACTTAAATATAATATTAAATAGACATATATGCCTAGTAATTTACATGCTGGATGGTAGAGAAAGGGCTTGATTAGATTCCAGCTAGAGATTCTATAATACATTCATATATATGATAGATATCTGTATATAATATAAACATTTTTAATAACACCTCAGAAACAGTATTGTGTTCTTCTAACACATGGCCTCAAGACATACTTTAAGGAAGGTAAGACTGATCAGCAGGTTAAGACATCGTTAACCTAATCCCCCCACTTCCAACTTTTCAACCACAGTTCCTGCATCCTTAAATCAATGTTGCCTACATCCATTATTTATTTCATGAGGGATGAAAATGATAGTGATTTTCTAACTTCATCCTATCTGAATTTATTCATTATAGTTCTTCTATGAATGAGAACATTCCCTAATTCCTTGGATAACATGAAATATAGTTTTATACAATATGCTGAATAAATCCTGGGTTATCCTCTTATTTACCATGTTTTATAATTATGAATTAATGGTTTATTTTTGTTGTGTTTTATTCCATTTCTATGATCCATCTTTTTGCTAGTCAAATTGTTTCATCTTAGATAGAAGTTCCTTCTGTTGTTTGCCATATCCTTTTTATAATACATTTCTCAGTGTAGTTAATATGTATATATTATATATTATATACAGTAATGTTATATATGTATAGATACATGTTATTATATATATTTGTATACATATGGTATACACAGTATATGCTATTATATATGTATATTACATATGTTATATATACATGTTACTATATGTACATAATATATATCACTGTATATAATATATATTTATATCTCTCTCTATATATTAAAATACATAATGATTTTTAAATGTACAATCCTGTGGCTCTAAGTGCATTCACAATGTTGTGAAATCATCATGGCTATCCATTTCCAGAACATTTTTATCATTCCAAACAGAAACTTGTACCCATTAAACAATACTTCACCACTGCTGCCTCCCTCGACCCTTAATAAATCCTTTTGTGTCTCATTTACTTAAATTAATACAAAACTTTTATGGTTCATTTATGTTTTAGTTTGCATCCCACTTTCCTTTTGAGGCTGAATAATATTCTACTATATTTATATATACATTTTCATTATTATTTGCTTATCTACTGATAGACATATGGGTCATTTCCACATCTGGGCTACTGTGAATAATACTTTTATAAACACGAGTATACATTATTATTTATTTTAATCCATTTCAATCCTTCTGAAATACACCCAAGAGTTGAGTTGCTGGATCATATGATAATTATTATATCTAACTTTTGGAGAACCACCAAACTGTCTTCCACAACAGCTGTACCATGTTACATTCCCATCTGCAATGTAGTAGGGTTTTCCAGTTACTTCAAATACTTGCCAACATGTTTTTCTTTTTTTAAAAAAGTCAGCCTAATAGGTATGAACCAGTATCTTATTGTGATTCTGATTTTCTTTTTCCTAATAAGTATTTTGAGCTTCTTATGTGCATATTGGTCATTGCACATCTTTGGAAAAATCTCTGCTCAATTTTTTTTGTCCATTTTTTAATTGGGTTGTTTTTGTTATTATTGAGTTTAAGGAGTTCCCTCAATTCTGGATATTAATCTCTTACCAGATTTGTGATTTACAAATGATTTTTCTCCCTCTGTGGTTGTCTTTTTTTCCTGCTGATACTGTTGACTTTATACACAAAAGTTTTTTAACTTTTATAAAGTTCAGTTTGTCTATTTTTTTGTTATTGCCTGTGACTTTGGTGTCAGACCTTTGAAACCATTGTCAAATCAAATCGTGAAGCTTCATCTTTATGTTTTATAGTTTTAATTCTTCCTCTTAAGTGTTTGATCCATTTTGAGTTATTTTTTGTGTATGTTGTTAGGCAAGGGCTCAAAAGCATTCTTTTGCATGTAAGCATCTAGTGTTTCCAGCACCATTTGTTGTAAAGACTGTCCTTTCCCCCAATAAATGATTTTTGCATTCTCTTTGAACATTGTGTGACCACATAGAAACAGTTTATTTCTGGGCTCTCTGGTCTATTCCATCAGTCTATATGCCAGTACTACACTGTTTTGGTTACAACAGCTTTGTAGTAAATTTTGAGATCAGGGAGTGTTAGTTAATTAACTGTTCTTTTCCAAGACTGTTTTGACTTTTTAGGGTCCCCTCAGATTCCACAGAAAATTTAAGATGGCGGGCCACCTGGGTGGCTCAGTTAGTTGAGCATTTGACTTCAGCTCAGGTCATGATCTCATGGTTTGTGAATGTAAGCCCCACATTGGGCTCACTGATGTAGCCCCTCAGCACAGAATCTGCTTCAGATCCTTTGTCCCCTCTTCTCTGTCCCTCCCCTGCTCGCACTCTCCTTAAAAATAAATATTTAAAGAAAAGAAAATTTACGATGGATTTTTCAATTTCTAAAATTAGATATTTTTTATATGTCTGGAATTATTGTATTTCTGGAATCCCAACATTGTTAGGAGTTTTAACAGGGATTACACTGGATCTCTAAAATTACTTTAGGTAGTATGAGCTAATATCTAAAATATATTCTTTTCTAATTCATAAAAAAATGTCTTTCCATTTATTTGTGCTTTGTCTTACTTGCATCTGACTTTTGCGTTGACTTTTAATCTTGCTACTTTGCTGAACTTGCTCATTAACTTTGTTTTTTGGGGGATGAGATCCTTAGTGTTTTCCACATAGAATATCATATCATCTTGTGAAAGGAGACAATTTTATCTCTTTCTTTCCAATTTGGTCTCCCCCCGCCCCCTAATTTTTCTGGCTAGAACTTCCAATACTATGCTGAATGGAGGTGCTAAAAGCAGACATCCTTGTCTAGTTTCTGACCTAAGTGGAAAATCTTTTTCCATCATCTTTCACCATTGAGTAGGATAGTAGCTGTGAGTTTTTCATCTATGGCTTTTATCATGTTGAAAAATTTGCTTTTTATTCCCAGTTTATCCAGTGTTGCTGTCATGAAGGAATATAACATTTTTCAAATACTGTTTCTGCTTCAACTGATATGATTTTTTTCTTTCCTATATTCTGTTAATGTGGTATATTACAGTGATTGATTTCCCTATGTTGAGTGTTCTTGCCTTCCAGGAATAAATTCCATTTGGTCTCATTGTACAATCCTTTAACATGCTACTAAATTTGGTTAGTATTTTGCTGAGTATCTCTATCAGTGTTCACAAAGGATATTGGTCTAATACTGTATTTAAGATTTTTGTGTTAGTAAACCTGATCTGTAAAGTTTTTTTTTTTTTTTACATATCTTTGTCAGGTTTCACTATTTGAGCCTTGTAGAAAGACTTTGGAATTTTTCCTTATTTTCCTAAAATCCAATAACTTAATGTATATAAATAATCTTTGTTGGAACCATCAACTATCTTTATGTGTATTTCCATTATCTTTCATCCATATGTTTAAAAAGTTAGTTTCCCATTTTCTCTTGCATTTTCAAAGTTTTAAAAGTTACCCTCCATATCAGTTATTTATGGTTTAATTCTTTACAGTTTCTATTTTTACATCCTCTAGATTCTTTTATATTTACCACTTTCTTTTGCCCCCATATTCTTTTCTTACCTCTTTATTTTCCTCTTTATTTCTGTCTGCTTTTGAGTAAACTTCATTTGTTATCTCATTCTAAAGCATATCGTCCTAATTTTAATTATTTTATAAATTTCAAGTTTTCTTAAATTTTAGCGAGAACACAAAGCAGAATTACTTCTGAAATTATTTATTTTCTTGTGGTTAATCTTTTCTCAATTTATAATCATCCTATGCATTATTTTTGTTGTTGTTGTTTTCTTTTATTGTTTCTAATGTTGCAGAATGTTTTTATAAATGTTAAGACCACTTAGAGCTTAGACAAGAAGTCTTTCCAGGCAGAGGATTTTTCATAAACAGGCTTAGCTGACTCTCTTGTTCCCTTTCACTATCTACAAAGATCTTAATCTGGAAAGGGTTGTTTGTTTTAAATGATAAACTGTCATTATCAGTTTAGCGAATCAATGTTTTGAGTAGAGTAGGTAGAAAACTGGAGTCCATGGATATCTTTGCAGTAAAACATTTAAGAAATGGAAAGGCAAAGAACTCACAGGTGACTGAAAAGTCAAACTAAACAGAAACCACAACCTCCAATAAACAAACTGTTGAAACACAACCCATTTCCCCCTGCCTCACCAAGAGTTTTAAATGATTGATTGCCTGGCTGAGTTAGGATGTGGAGGTTTTCCCATTTTAAAGTCATTGCCCACTTCTCCATGCTCTAGTCTTTGGGAGGAAGACACTAACTATGCTGAGCCTATGTTTAAGGAGGGGAGAGTCATGCTTTTCCTCTACATAATTATGGATCTACACAATTATTTAGAATTCTTTCACATGGAAGATTTGTTCATCTCTCATTTATTTAGCGAATCATTTTATTTATATCAGTATGGACTTGATGGTATTTATTTTACACATAGGGCTAAACTGCTAATTCTTTATTTATTTATCAAATTATTCTAGTTTTGGGGGTAGTCATAGGGGGTACCTTCAGATAAGCTCCAGTGTCCCTATGGCATGTCTCCATGATTATAGGTGGGTTTTTTTTCTTAGTATTTACTTACTTTTGGATATGACAAGTTGCTCCAGACTTATCCCCTGCCCTGGTCCTAGAATCAACCCTTTCTTGAAGGAGATCTGCCTCCTTTTTTTAGAGAATGGTATTGGAAAGTGAGTTCTGGATTCAAGTTGTGTTCATTGTCACTGGGCCCTCAGATTATTGAGCAAGAAATATTTATGAATTTGTATACATATGTATATGCAAATATGTATGCATTTGTCTATCAATATTTCTATATGCAACAACTTGCATTTGTGTTAAGATAAACAGAACTTCGTACTGATGTCTCTGAATCTAATCAGCACGTGGATCATTCTAGCTTTCTCCCCTTGGTTATCTGTAAATTCCCACCTCCAAGAGGTCTTTTTAACCCATCGCCTACTCCATGAAGGAGTCATGCCTGATCTGGCCTGCTGCTGCTGTCTGTCATGTGTCTAAGTGAAATCATGATGACTTTCTACTTGGTGCAGTCACTGCTTAAATCCTGGTCCCCTGGCGCAGCTGCTTTCAGTAGAAACTGTTAGTGTTAACCATGTAGTAGGTTTCCAGCCTCTCCAGGAGCCGTGCCTGGTCTCCAAGCCCCTAAGAATGCTTAACAGTAATATTCTGTTAAGAAGGACTCTATTGATTTCTGTGATGCTCTTCTAATTTCTCAGGGAAAATGGGACTCTTGGTGTCTTACCTGTGATTCAACCTGCAGTTGAAGGGTTATCCCCAATGATTACGTTGTTACCATAACAGAAGTCTACATATAACACACTTCATTAGGCTTAAAGCAGAACGGAATCTGGTTGGGTGTTTTTGGTTTTGTTTTTGTTTTTGTCTCTAAGCATCCAGCTGCATGTCCCTTCTGGGATGGGCGACATTAAGGGATCAGGAATATAGGCAGAACCCCCTCTGCAATGAACCAGCTTGTTATGATCCTGAAAGTGAAAGGCAAATGTGTGATGTTGAAATATTAGTTCTCTGACTCCGTAGGTGGGATAAGAAGGTTGGACACATTCCCAGGTTTATTCTGGGAAACTACATTCAAATTTCAATTTTATTCCTAGTTAATAAAGAGAAATGCATGTGAAGAAACTGTCCTACATTTCAGCTTATATTATTGGGTGGCTTTCTAGTTCTTGTTCCTTTTGCCTCTCTCTCAGTGAATCATAGCAGCTACCATTTCCTACTTCCTAAATTGCTCTTCTCTTTTTCTCAGCATATTATTACTTTTGCCAGATTTCTCTCATGCTTCTCTCACACATCTCTAACTCGACTTACCTATTTCTCACTTTCTGGGGTCTCTGATGAACGGGGCCTTTTTCTATTCCCTCAGAATTAATTCTTTTCAAGTAAGAGTAACTCCTGTAGTCCCAAAGTAGAAGTAAGTACTCACCATCCCTACTGCCTTACTTACTTTGGGAAGATTTTATGCTTCCTATTCCTCTGTTTTGTTGCAACACACCATGTGGCTTTTGCTAATGTTGAAGGTAACAATGTGTTTTTAATCTAATTTACTAATGTGGAACAGCTTTCTTCTGAATCACAGTGGTGTAACCATTGACAACCAGAGCTTTGGCTCATGTTGAGTGTGAGTGCGTAGGATCAGGAAATAAAATTTTCCAGTATCTCACTATCCCAATTTAATCTTTATCAATCTTAGTGAATTAATTAGCAAGTAGTAAGTGGTGCTATATCAGTAAATGTTTATGAACAATTATGTAGTTTCTTTGAATGCTTATCATCCAAAAGCCATGCCTTTGAGTTCAATCAGGCTTTTATTGTTGTTCTCACTTATTTTATTGGATTATTTTTAGACATTTTTCTCCACATCTTCCATTTCACTCTCGTGCTAACAACTGACATTATCCCTTATTCACCTAACACTTTTTTTATTTCCCTCCAGATATATGCTCTTATGCTTTTTTCAGGGGAGATGTGTCTCACATTCTAAAATGAATCTATCCTCACTCTTTCTCATGAGATCCTTTTGAGTGTGTCTATAGCATTTCTGTCTCTTCTCTTTTTTGCTTTGATATAAGCACAAGTCTCCAGTCTCCCTTGATTTAGCATAAAAAAAAAAAAACCCAACCCAACGTTTGACTATTCTGAACTATGAGGCTACCATCTTACTTTCCTTTTGTTTGTTGCCAGTTTCTTAAATCTTGGTTTTCTATGCCCCTCCTCCCATTCTCTTTGGCATCCTGTAATCTGGCTTTTCTTCCCATCACAGGACCAATAATGCTCCTGCAGAAGTCATCAATGGCCTTTAACATCTATTTCATGACATCCTGACTGCTCATTATTTTTGTCTTGACTTTGGCAGATTGAGCTTTGGAGGCTCTTCTCTTGGTTGGTTTTTACAACACAGTAGTGCAGTGTTCTCTTTACTTCATCATTTCCCCTTCTCTGATTTCCTCTTCTTATAGCCATTCTGAAAATTAGTTCTCATGAATTCTGCTCTCTTTTATTTATATTGCCTCCTATTAGGAACTCATCCACACTCAACAATTCAACCATGGAGATGATTTAAAGTCTTTGTCCGTAGGCAAGACCTATCTCCTGAATTTCACCCTTGGATTACTGACTGGCTATTTTCATTCAGTTGCACCCTTCACCTCAAACGGAGAATCTCTAAATTAGAAATAATTTTCTTCTCTGATCCCTAAATAGACTTATCTTCCTATTTCTGTATTTCTGATAGGATTATCATTGTGCTCGATACACAGGCTATCCAAAATGTCAGACTTTTGTGTCTCTCCATTTATCGTGTCCATATTGCTTAGATCTCTTCACTGGTTTCCACTATTGCTCAAGACTTGGCTCACCATGCCTCCTTTATTGCCTCAAAGACTTCAGCAAGACCCTGCATCTCCAGCCTCTCACTGTATCAAAATGTACTTGAAAACTGAGAAGATCCTAATTTTCTTACAGTAATGCTTTTATCCCAAAATAAACTCTCCTCAAAAAGAATGCATGGCTTTTTTTTTTTTTTTTTACGGCCTGCGCAGGAGACGCCAAACTATAAAAGTCTTTGAACGACGGATAAAAAAAAAATATGGGGAGATTTTTAGGGGTCTTTAATAAGGATGCTATGTAAAATAATGAAATAAAAAAAGCAATTTGTTTTCATTATATTTTGGTGGATGGATTAGTGGGATTGAGCCTTAAAGCAGGAATACCATCTACGTGTTATTGTGATAATCCTGAAATGATAAAAATTTAAAATGACAGAGTGGAAAGACCAACTTAGGACTGAAAGAAGAAATCATCCAATGTTGGAGATTGATATACGAGCTGTGGAGATGAAGGAAAGGAAAAAAAAACTAGAAATAACTGCCAGTACCAAGGACAGTGGTATATAAAACTAGAGAGAAATGAAATTTATAGGAAAGTAGGAAAAAAAGAACAGTATGGGAATAGAATAAGTTTGTGATTTCCATTAAAAATATACAGTACTACTGGTATTCTCAAATAGTAAGTCAAACAGACAATGTGAGATACATCAGTATCTTTTAAACATGGGATACCTTCTCTGAGCAATTTTTATGTTTTTTCCTAAAAGAAAACATCATCGAGCTATACACGGGTAATAGTTCTTTAACCTAGAGAGGGTGATCTTCTACTTTAGTGCAAGTAGACACTAGAGATTTCAATCAAGCATCACTTTCAGAAAGACAAATCCCAGCAACAAATTATCAAAATTGAGATAAAAAGAGATTCCTTTATACATGCAAGTATTCCCATCTTGTTTCTTTTGAAGTCAGTCAGGGAGGTGAGGAAAACAGAAGAACTTTTCATTCATTTTCATTATTTATGTGCCAAGAAGTGTCAATTTTTTTTTTTTACAATGTTCACACTTACTACCCTTTCCACCCACTAATTCCTTTACTACTCCTCCTATTGACTTTGTCTTTATCAGTATTGGGATTTCAATCATGACTTTTTTTTTTTTTTTGGTTAAAGGAATACTTTTCTAAGAAAACACACACATGCAGATCACGATCACTTCCATGCAGAGTTGTCACTCTGGCTTTAGGTACCCTTTCCAAATTATTTCTTGTTTTGTAAGTACAATTTAAACAATTTTTCAACTAACTCAAGCAGACTAGTTCCCATCCAGGCCTCATGGAGTTTTAGTCCAAGTTCTAGGCAAAGAAAACTGTTGCAAATGTGATACCAGCCCATGAGAGAAATTTAGAGTCAACAGGAAGAGAGTAAGAGAACCCAGTCTCTTAGGCCACTATGAACCATATGAACCATTCCTCTGTCCAAGAAGCTCACAAGAAGAGCCCTGTGCTCTTCACCTGAGTCCCCCAGCCTAGGACACACTTTTCTAGGATAGGCTATGGCATATATAACGGTAACTCTAAAGCTCAAATATGTTCACATCTAGGATCCCCTTGTGGGAGGCAGGATTTGGAAGACTTCCAATTGCTTAAATAGCTGGAGTACGGCCATCATAGATCTCACTGTCCAAAGCAGGGTTTCTATAAACAAGTCTCTTTCTGGTCACCAACTCATTTGCCCAACATCAGTAAAATGGCACAGAAATGCACTTGGAGACTTATATGCTCATGCCTGAATGTCTAGATGTACCTGTGGTCTCACACCTCATGCACGGTATCTTTCACCTGCTAAAAGTAGTCGCTTTACTTCTTTATCATTCTGTAGTCTACTGACTATAGATAGCTAGGCTCTTTTGCATCTTACTGTATATTAAAGATAAAGATGTAAGAATTAGTATGTTTCAAGAGAAGTCACACTTTAGTAGTCATTCAAATGTCCAAATGTCCAAAGAGGAAAAAACAGTCTGGAAATGCAACCAGAATCATGTTTCAATGTAAGGTACAGTTCTTCCTATTGCTTTGGGCCTGCCTTCAACAAGATTAAACATTATGTGTCCTCTGAACCTCCCAAACCTTTTCCATCACTGAAACATAACTGTCCCTTGTCTCATTTTTCAGAATCCAAAGAATATACTAATATAATAGCCCTAAGATATGATTAGTGAATAATCACTTTGTATTTTAACCTTTGAAAATGGTATCTCCCATTTTAAACAAGAAATCTTAATGTCTTAGTTAATGAAATCAATAATATATACATGTTTGGGTTATTGCAAAAGATATTTAGGTACAAAGACCATAAATTCCTCTCAATGTACTCACAGGCTCCTAACATATCAGTTTTATAAATGGTTTTGAGCTTAAAGAAACATCTTTTGACTGCATTGATTGTTTCTATTGTTTTTCTGTTTTCTATTTGATTGATATCTACGCTGTTCTTCAAATGTAGGTGACCTCCTCCACCTACATTTAAGTGAGACTGTGCATTTGAAATTCAATGACTGGCTTAAATTACCCTGCTCTGAATCCTGTTTAAGTCCATATCTCATGCTTGCACGACCAAATACCTCTTTACTAGGTTAGCAGATAATGAGAACAAATACTGGCACGAATACAACTGTGTGGATAAAAGTTCATCGGAGCAAGTCAGTTCTGGAGCTTCTCTGTCCCCTCCAATCCACTTTACTTACCTTTTCATCTAACAAACTGGGGAGCTTTTGAATATGTTCATGAAAGACAAAAGCCTATCCTGTCTCTTTTCCTAGAGCTAACACAAAAAAGTATCCCACCGTCCCCAGATAAGAAAATGAATTTCTGCACATTGTTTCCTCGGCCTGCATTACTAACGTGGTGAACTTTGCATCGGAAGTGAAGCCAACTCGGGATAAGCATGGTCTTACCTCACACTTTAGACAGCCAATAGGATTTCAAATCACAGCAAGTTCTCTCCAGGGTCAAGTTCATCATCATTTCAAATGAAGTTGCAGGTCTCTTTCCCTTCAAGTTGAATGAACAAAAAAATGTCAACTTCAGATTATTGCTCTGCATCTTTTAAAGAACAGCCATTAATTACATTCCTATTATGTGTCAGGTACTGCCTCACCATACGCATTATTTGCTCTGATGTTCACAACTTTGGTGGGAGAGGTTGAGTCATCAGGCCCCACTTTTCATTGTCAAGTCACTTTGTGAACTCAGTAATTGAAAAGAAAAAGACCAATGCACCTAGAAATAACTCTGGAGGTTTTATATTCTGTGAATAGCCAAAGAACGACATGGGAGGCTGTCAAGGCAGATTATAATAAGACTTAGATACACCACAAAGCCCCTTGGTATGGCAGAGCATTACTCAGACCTCCTTTCCAATTTCAGCTCCTTGCCAAGACAACATCATAACCACACATAGCATATGACAGGGCCTGGAGGGATTATACCAGGAGAGACAGGTCACATCACCTGTCACTGCTCCATTTGTCTGCTACCGGAAGGAGGTGGGATCTTCACGTTGTGATTTCTTAACATTTCTGAAACAGTTTTACAAGACAGCGTAGCACCATACCTCTCCCCGGAGCCATACCCAACTGATACAAGCATCCACCACCACTAGATCCTGTTTACCAAATACATGAAAGCCAAAAAGGTTAAGACCAATAAAGAGAGTTCTTTATTGGATGGATGTAGAAAAACAGAGGAATATATTATTGCTCAAACCAGCAAGGCAGGAAGTAGAAACATTACTTAAACCTGGAACAGCAAAGATTCCAGATCCTCGCTGCTTCAGGGAGCAGGACAGAATATACCCTCAACTTTGACACAGGCCCTTGGAATCTACTTTCTCCCCTGACTATAAAGGCTCGCTATAATGACAACAATTCATACAAGTTATTTCTTTTATTATTTTTAAAAGTTTATTTTTGAGAGAGACAGGAGAGAGAAGGAGAGAGGAAGCATGAGTGGGGGAGGGGCAGAGAGGGAGAAGGAGAGACAGAATCCCAAGCAGGCTCTACACTGTCAGGCCAGAGCCCAATGTGAGGCTCGAACTCATGAGCCATGAGATCATGACCTGAGCCAAAGTCAAGAGTCAGATGCTTAGCCAACTTAGTCACCAGTGCCCCTTGCACAACTCATTTCTAAACCATCAAGTGGAATTTTGCCCCAAAGAGGAAAGCTCCATCTGGATAAGGAGTCTCGCTCAACGACTACTTTCCTTCATACTGAGTTTCATGTGAAGTTTCCTCCTGAATTTCAGATTCATCTTGCACAAAATTTTTAATGAATCTCTTCCTTTTATACCAAGTGCAAACACTAGAATTCTTGCCCAAAACTTTGTTGTCTTTGTCTAGTAAGCACCATTGTATACCTGGCATAAGCTGACTTTAAATACTCACTTGACTTGAATTGCCTGGGTGGCTCTGTCTGCTAAGTACCCGGCTCTGGTTCAGGTCATGATCTCACAGTTCGCTGGTTCAATCCCCACAGAGTGCTCTGGGCTGACAGCTTGGAGACTGATTTGGATTCTGTGTCTCCCTCTCTTTCTCTCTGCCTGTCCCCTGTTCATGTTCTGTTTCTTTCTCAAAAATAAATAAATATTTTTAAAACATTTAAATACTCATTTGACTCAATAAATGAGAATTTTGCAGAGAAAAGCTCACGAGTTGCAGAAAATTTTTCATTTTTCTTCCACTTCCTGTGGTATATTTTCTCTTTTAGCTAAAGAAATGAGTTAGAAGAAATAAGGACAGTTCCATGGACCTATTATGTATATTACACACTTGCATTTGGCTGGATAGAAAATGACAACCTCAAGCTTCAGCTTTGGTATTGTTTCTTTTGAAAAACTCCAGATAAAGCCTCGTGAAACATCTGAGTTGTCTAGGGCCTATCCACAGGTGATACAAATTTCAGGATTTGAGTACAAAAAGCAAGTTGCATTATAGCCAGTGTTCCAGTCAAGGGAAGGTTATAAATGGCAGGTTTTCTGTGTTGTTGGGATCTGTGGACACATGATTTCTGTCCAATTATAAAACAAAATTTGTTAAAATTCAAGAGAATGTTGTTTACTGTTTGGGTTGCTTAAAAAACTGAAGCGCTTGTTAGAGAGTGAAACACTGCTCATGATATGATCAGTGACCCTGATACAGTGGACTCTTTCCTTAATATCCTGAAGGCAGAATCTGGGATCTCCATCTCAACTATTTTTTTCTCAGATTTAGACATGCATAATGAAGGTAATATATGTTTGGACATTATTAAGGAAATAATAGGATTATAGTTCTTATCAGGCCTCTCCCTTGACTGGGTAGGGGAAGACAAGTGTGGTTTCTCTGCCTCTCCAACAAGAGTTTATTGAGCACTTACTACAGAATATTGGGGAAGACCACTGTGAACCTCCCAGAGGGTCACATTCACCGTTGGATGCCCAGCACCGAGCACAGAGCCTGACACAAGAGTCCTACTTAGGGGTTTTCTTTTAAACTGCTTTGGGATAACTAAGAAGAAAAGAAGACTTCTCTCACCAAGTTTACAATCTTACTGAATACATTTAACATGTGCAAAACAGACTGTGAGAAAAATTACAAGAAAAAAGGGACATCCTAACTGAAGGAAATGGCCAACTTCAAGGTTTAAAAGAAGTTTAGCAAATCGACTATCCTTCTGGGGACCAAGCCCTATTGTTCCTGTATCTAAAACAGGAATCTCTAGATATCAATCTCCAAGTGGTCTGTGAACAGAACCAGATAAGAGTATCAAGATTATAACCAAAATGTAAAGATCTTTCGAGAAAACACATTATTGCTTTTTGATAAATTATTTCGATTGTCAACAGTGGACACAATGAAGGGAGGATAACATTTATCATTGACTTGGAAAGAAATCCAAGAGTTTGTAGCTTATTATCTTTTAAAAGTTTTGTTTGTTTTGGCAAAAAAAGGGTTTTGTTAAATATCCAGGATATCAAATTCTAATGGCATTGGGTACTTCTTGAGGAATTTCAGTATATAAAGGGGGCAGCAGGGTAGACTTTCAAAATCTTGTTAAGTTAGGACTTCTAAAGAGAAAGAAGTCTAATATGGTAACTTTAAACAATATAAAGTAATAAAAAATGCCCAGAAATGATCCAACATAACCCTGTGACAAATCCATTATAATTACTTAAAGACCTTGATTTTTAAAAGATTTTTTTAAGTTTATTTATTTACTTTTGAGAGCGAGCATGCACACACACACACACACATACAAGAGGGGGAGGGGCAGTCAGAGAAGGAGACAGAGAATCCAAAGCAGGCTCCAGGCTCTGATCTGTCCGCATAGAGCCTGACATGGGGCTCGAACTTACAGACCACAAAAACCCCATCCTTTGGTCCCATCCCTGAGCCAAAGTCAGATGCTTTACTGACTGAGCCACCCAGGTGTTCCAAGACCTTGATTTTTTTAAACAATGCAATTAGGTATTATTTATTTAGATTAGTTAATTCATACAAGCACAAAATTTGTCAGTTTAGTCCCCCTCACCTCCTAGTATTCAAAGAGTGCCATCTTCTTCCCCAGTTTTGGTGGATTCTTTCAAAATACTTTATGGATGCCTAGCACATTTACATATGTAAACACATACATACAAATCCATACACACGCACATTTTTTTACTTTAAAAATTTCTTTAAAATCTGAAATACTTTGGGGTGCCCAGGTGACTCAGTTGGTTAAACATCTGATTTGAGCTTAGGTCATGATCTCATGGTTTGTGAGTTCAAGCTCCATGTCAGGCTTTGCGCTGACTGCTTGGAGCCTGGAGCCTGCTTTGGATTCTCTGTCTCCCCACCTCCTCCCGCCCCCTTCTCTTCTCTTGCTTGTGCTCTCTCTCAAAAAATAAACATTAAAAAAAATATGAAATACTTCAAGTATACAGAAATTGCGGAATATAGTAGATGGCTTATACTTAACATGTAGATTTTTTGAGGCTTAACTTTTTTGTGATTTTTGTCTTAAATATAATTATTTTTTAATTTCAAAATTCTTAATGTTTATTTTTGAGACAGAGAGAGAGAAAGAGCGCACACGGGGGAGGTGCAGAGAAAGAGGGAAACATAGAACCTGAAGCAGGCTCTAGGCTCTGAGCTGTCAGCTCAGAGCCTGACACGAGGCTTGAACTCATGAACCACAATATCATGATTTTAGCCAAAGTCAGATGCTTAACTGAACGAGCCACCCAGGCCCCCCTCAAATATAAATTTTTAAAGAAATAGAATGCTGGAGATATAGTTGAATCCACCAATAACCCTGTTTTCTTTTCCTTCCCGAGGTTAACGTTATCCTGAAATCAATGTGTATGCATCCTATCCATCCTTTGGCATTCTTAATAATGTTTAATATTGATATCAGAAGTAGAATCCTACCATTATAAAAAATTAAAAAAATATATTGCATTCACTGAGTGGACAGGTGGTTGGCACCAAGAAAGGCTGTTGGTGAAAGCTCAGAAAAAAATGAGAAGCACAGTATAGTGAAAGTCTATGGAGGAAAACAGATCATCATACACAGAATGTTTGGAGAAATACAAATTTTAAAAGCATTGCTCATGGAGATTCAGAAGGAAATAAGGAGGATGTTACTGGAAAATGGAAGGAAGATGACCCTTCCTTCTAGGTGGCAGAAAATGTAGTCAAACTGTGTTCTATCACAAAGAAGTCCAAAAGTATACCTATACATATATATGGGGTGGGGAGAGAAGGAGAGAGAGATAAAGGATGGTTCATATGGTAATATAGGATTGCAAGTCAAAAATCTGCAGGGTAGGTCAGCAGGAGAGAGACCACGAATAAGCCTATGCTACATTTCAAGTCCAAAATCCACCTCTGGAGAATTCCTTTTGCTCAGTGTGAAGGTCAGCTTTTTGTTCTATGCAATACTTCAACTGATTAGATAAGGCCCACCCCCATTA
This sequence comes from Helogale parvula, assembly GCA_004023845.1. Taxonomy (NCBI): domain Eukaryota; kingdom Metazoa; phylum Chordata; class Mammalia; order Carnivora; family Herpestidae; genus Helogale; species Helogale parvula. The sequence goes on along the minus strand of PJEM01012853.1, from coordinate 15,525 downwards.
TAGAGTAATCTGGTTCACTAATTTTTTTCCTATAGTTGACATTTATTAGTTTAAGATGTATAACAGTGATTCAACAACTATGTGCATTACAAAATGCTCACCATAAGAAATATAGTTACCATGTGTCACTACACACGATTACAATATTATTGACTATTTTCCTTATGTTGTACTTTTCATCCCCTTTTTATTTTATAACTAGAAGTTTGTACTTCTTAATCCCTTCATATATTTTGTCTATGCCCTTACCCCTTTACCTCTGGCAACCACTAGTTTGTTCTCTATGAGTCTGTTTCTCTTTTGCTGTTGTTTGTTTTGGTTTTTAGATTCTACATATAAATGAAGTTATATAGTATCTGTCTTTCCCTGGTTTATTTCGCTTAACATAAAACACTCTAACTGGATCCATCCATGTCTGTTTCACTGATTTAAATGTTAATCTCATGCAAAAACACCCTCACAGAAAGACCCAGAATAATGTTTGAGTAACTGTCTGGGCACCATGGCCAAGCCAAGTTGACACATAAAATTAACCACCATAATATTATCCCACAAGAAATAACCTGGACGATAAGCAACAGACACAGGACAAAATGCAAAGAGGTTGTCAGACTCTCAATATTCAAGAGGTTGGAAAAAGTTGATAAAACTACAGAGCTGTCAACAAATGCTACCTTTGAAGAACAGGAGAGGATGATACTGAGGGCACAGCCTTGGACTCCAGGGCTGGAGCTGCAGGTGCAGAGGTAGAGGCCAGAGTCTGAAACCCTGGACGCTTGAAACCTAATGGAATTTCCCCCATGGAACTAAAAAAGTATGTGATATTAGTAACCGCTTTATTTCTTCCATTTTCTACCTTTAAGAATGTAAATGTCTATAATTAGCATATTACACATTCCATCATTGTAATTTTTCTCCATCATTATATTCTAAAAAGAGACAACTTGTCTTCTATCTTCACCAGGCCATCAGTGGAGGCAAATTCTAGACCAGCACAGATTGATCCTATCAAGCATCTCACCCATACCTGATTTAGATAATTCAAATGATGAGATTTGAGAGTGATGATAAGCAGATGAAATTTTGGACATGAGCTGATGCTGTAATGGGCTCAGACTTTTTGGGTATGTTGGGATGGGTAAGTATATTTTCCACATGGGAAGGACATGAATCTTTGAGGGCCAGGGCACAGATGATGGGAGGCCAAAAAATGGTCCCCACAAAAGACATTCACACTGTAACCTCTGGAACCTGTGAATGTTATCTTATTGGGGAAAGGGTCTATGTTGATATGATTAGGTTGAAGACTTTGAGATAGGGACGATTATCCAGATGGTCCTTAAATACAGAGATAGATGTTTTACTGGACACACACACACACACAAGAATTCAAGGAAAAATGGAGATTCAGAATACAGGGATACAAGCTACAAGCCAAAGAAAGAGGGTAGATCCTCAGAGTCCTCAGAAATACATTCTTGTCAACATCCTTATTTCAGGCCAGTGACTCAGATTTCGGATTTATAACCTCTAGAACCCTGAGAAAATAAATTTCTATTGTTTAAACCAAAAACTATGACAATTTGTTACTGAATCCGTGGGAAACTAAGAAATATATTTTATAGAATTTCATTGAATTTAGAAATTAATTTGAGGATCATTTTTATATTGTCTTTCCATCTGTGATCATGCATAAACCAATCATTTTATTTTCTCTTACATCCTTTGACTTAAAATTTTTCTCTTCCAAAGGTCACACATATCTGTTATTCCTAGGTTACTTACAGCATTTGTTGCTAATGTGAAGCAGATTTTCTTAGCATTATTTTTTATTTTCAGCATTATCACATTTTTTATTTATTATCTTTGTGCCTTTCAATTTTAGCATATAAGTATTATATCCAGGCTACTCTAAAAACTCATTTTTTTCTGAGTTTATAGACTTTTCTGGATTTCTTATTTAGAGAAAGCATTTATTTTTTAAAGTTTGTTTATTTATTTTGAGAGAGAGAGAGAGAGTGAGCATGAATGGGGGGGGGGGGGGGGGCGAGGAGCCCAAACAGGCTCCTCACCGTCTGCACAGAGCCTGGTTTAGGGCTCAAACTCATGAACTGTGAGATCATGACCTGAGCTGAAAACGAGAGTCAGAATCTTAACCTACTGAGCCACCCATGCACCCCTAGAGAAAGCATTCAATGGGCAAATTGCAAGATATTTTTTCTTTTTTAAAAAAATTTTTTAATGTTTATTTTTGAGAGAGAGACACACACAGAATGTGAGTGGGGAAGGGTCAGAGAAGAGGGGGACACAGAATCTAAAGCAGGCTCCAGGCCCCGAGCTGTCAGCAAAGAGCCCAACATGGGGCTCCAAATAAGATCATGACCTGAGGCAAAGTTGTCTGCTTAACTGACTGAGCCACCCGAGTACCTGGCAAGATTTTATTTCTTTATGATTCTTTTTATTCTTTTTTTCTTTCTTCTTTAGAACTAGACTGGTCATGACTTTGTTGAATAGTCATGGTAATAGAAAATATCTTGTCCCCTCCAAGCTTGTTTTAAAGAGAATATTTCTGTTCTACCATGAAGTATGTCATTTTTGTACCCCTATGATGGATACCTATAAGCAATTAAGGGATTCTCTTTTATTCTTTTTTTTTTCCACTACATTTACGAGGTGTTTTTACTATAATTGGATTGAGAACTATCAAATTATTTTTCTGCTTGGAAATGGTTTTTTTAAATTATGATTATCATGAGCGTCCCTGGATGGCTCAGTCAGCTACGTGCCCGACTTTGACTCAGGTCATGACTTTACAGTTTGTGGGTTTGAACCCCGCAACCGGCTCTAAGCTGTGGCTGCCTTGCTCTCTGCCCTTCCCCCATTCACGCTCTGTCTCTCAAAAATGAACATTAAAAAAAACTAAATTATGATCCTTTTTGTATTTATCATGCTTCTTTAGGGTATTTATCATGGGGTTTTCAGGGTAGGTGCAACTGTGTCCTGCTGTCTTCCATCAGTTTGGAAAAATCCTCAACCATAATGCCTTCAATTGCTTCTTACAATTGTCCATACTTCTAACTTTGTCTATATATTCTCTACATCTTATACCCATTATTCTATTATTTGCCATCAGATATTCTATGCTTCATTCTTCGTGTAGTTTTCTCACCTATCATCCAGTTCATCAACTCTAATTTATTATTACAACCATGGAATCCCATCCCTCGGTTCTAGACTTTTCATTTTTAAGTTTCCAACTCTCTGCCCCCAATCCCGATTTTCTTAGCTCTTTTAACAGCTACTCATTTAATCTTTTAAAACATAGTTTCTTGTCTCACTGATCTTCGCAAAAATTTTAGGTTGTGCTTATTCTATTTTATCTTCTCCATTTCATTATTTAAGATTTTCTGTTTATTATTTTCTTCTTTTTACTTTCTTTGGGTTACTTTACTACTTAACTAATGTCTTGAGTTAACACTAGATCACTCATTTTCCATCTTATTTTCTAATATCGATTTCCTAAATGTACTATTTTAAGTATTATATATGATTTCATGTGTAATATATTCTTTAGTTTGTTCTAAAAGCTTTGTATTTTCTTTTTGAATTTCTTATTTTTTTTTCTCAGATCTTCCAGTTACAGGTTTTTAAAATTTTCAAATGCATGAGGTTTCAGATATATTTTTATTAATTTCTAAATTATTTTCTATTATGGTCAAGAAGATGTTCTATATTAATTTTTTTTTCATCTCTTTGAAACTCTGTTAGCGGTCTAGTAGATGTTAAGATGTCCGGTAACGCAGGGGACACAGAATTGCACAGAGTGGAGCAACGGGCAGGGCAGAATTTATTCAGCCTCCAAGGGAGGAGAGGGGACAGACATTTAGAGAGACGTCGACTTAGATTGTCTGTCAGGCTGGGCCTTCTAATGCGTTTTGCTGGATATGAGAGTGTTACCGCTGTGCCCATGGTGGGGGGAAGGGAAGGGGCTTAACTCTTAGTCGGGTAGAGAAGGAAATGGCAGGTGTCTCCAGGGGCCGTGTTGGGGGCTCCTCTGGGATACGGGTTGTGGTCAGGCTAGAGAGGAATATACTATGTAGCTAGGGTCTATTTTCTGAGAGTGTAGGGCACCTCACCTAGAAAAACAAAGGGCTAGGGCCAGGTGCACACTATAAGTATCCCCTGTGCTTTAGAAGGGAAGTTCTACATGAGTCTGCTGATTCTGTTATTAGATACTGGTTCATTAATAATTTTGGAAGTCCTTGCCCTAAAAATTAGACAGGTATGTTAAAATCTCCCATTTCAACTTAGGTTTGTTCATTTCTCTTTCTAATAGTGGCAATATCATGCTCTGTAAGGCTAAGTTAAGAGAGGCATGTAAGATTATTTATAAGGAATTCTTTCCTTTAAAATGTTTTTTGTTGTTTATCTTATTTTGCTTTATTTTCTGCTTTGCCTGATCTTCATAGCCCTATACTATGGTACCCCATTCTGTGTGCGCTGGCTGGCCTCTTTGTCCATCTCCTTACTTTTTTATCTCTTTACTTCTTAAATTTTTTAAAAAAAGGCATATGCTGTTTAGAGAGATACACTACATCTTTTTGGTAGGTCAATCTGTTCGCAATACTGTGATTATGGATATAGTTAAATTCATTTTGTTTTCTTTTTATCATGTCCCTTCCCCCCCTAATTTGCTGTTTATGATAATGATTAAGTTTTCTGTCTGCCTTTGGTGAGTTGCAGTTTCACTAGGATGGTTCTCGATGTGTACTTTCGTTTGTCATAGTCTTCCATTTCAAAATTCAGGGCATTCTGCAATTCTGTGTAACTCTCCGCCATTTTGTCTTTCCCCCGCAAGTTCTATTCTGTCTTTGGGGAACTACTATCATTCACTCCTCCGTGGCTCTCTACCATTTTTTAGGGCCTGCGTTCTATGTCGTTTCCAGCCTATATCCCCATTTGTGCATTCTTGTAAAATTGTGTCTTCATTCACATCGCGAAAGTTTCTTGTATTCAATGGTTCAATTAACATTTAGCATTTTCTGTGTTATTTTCCAGTCTTGTTTGTCAAAGTGCTCTCATCTGTCACTGAGATTTTACAGATACTTTCTTCATGTCCTGAACATTTTTAAAGCGCTTTTTAGTTTCTTCCAGACTGTTCTCTTTTCTTAAGTTCTTGGGGTGTTAATCCATTTTTCCCCCAAGCGGCTGTGTCTGACGGAGTCCCTGATTGTCTGGGTTATGGGAATGTCCCAATAGAGTGGTTTTACGTGTGCTTCTGTCAGCGGCCCCGCAAAGAGTCCAACATCCTTCCTATGTTCCTTTCTCAGCTTGAAATTTCCTATCTGTGAGGTCACTACAAATTCAAACTCCACACCTGTATGTGCCACCTGTTTGGGGTTTCAACCATTAAGACACTTTTATATTTTTATAATTTTAAATGAAGGCAAAATTTTTGATTCTCTAACTTACAAGATTTTACAGTCTCGTATCCACAAAAGGGCACCAGTTCTGAGATTATTGAAGGGATATGCGTAGCTTATTGACTTGGGTAGCTTAAGGCAATTCTGCCTATCCCCACATACTTACAGCCTACTGCTATGCCCACTACTCCCATGGATCATGGCAGCTTTCTCAGTTTGTGAGATTTGTAACTTGAGTCCCATTTCATCTTAATTTCTAGCACCTGGGTTTTTTTTTTTTTCTTTTTTGAGCTTTCCATGTATAGAAAGCAATTATGGTTACTATATTTTATTCTCCCTTTCTCTATGTTTGGAGAAGGGAGTCCATTATACCTAAACATGCCTTGTTTTTAAGTTCTTATTTCTTAACATAGTCACACACTGTTTTGTACCTTATTTTTTCACCTAATAGTCTTGCGATTATTCTGAATCAATAACTTTACGTTCCTTTTGTCTCTGAATGGCTGCATAGTATCCCACTGTAATCATGCAGAATAGTTTACGTAACTAGACAGTATTTGCAGTATTTTTAAACACAATGTTTTCATGGCACAAAATGCGGGAAAGATAAAACATAGGTCTATGTTTCTAGCTTTTTCTTTCATATACAATTTTTATGTCTAAGCATATGACTTGATAACCTACACTATCCTTTAAAAATACCGAACACACTTTAATATTTAATATTCCTTAAGTATTCTTCAGTAACCAGCCTATCTAGTAATGCAGTTTAGGCATATATGTATACACATATATAACTTAAATGAATTATATTTGCTTCTTAAAGCTGTTCCAAATTATTCTCTAATACTAATAATGTCTTGATGCACATCATTCCATGTAAATATTTTTATGTCTTTCATGATGAATGCTGATGTAGAATTATTGTAATGGACAATCACTTCTAGTTTTTCCTTTTGATACATATCATGAAATTGCCTTCTAAAATTATATTCTGAATTGCCTTAAGTCCCTCCAAAACAGTATAAATGACTATTTCCTCCTATGCTTTTCCATGTTTTCACATTTTTAAATTTTTGCAAAAATGGTGGGCAAAATGTTGGCATTTTTTGTTTTAATTTACATTTCTTTAGTGGAGCTAGGGCTCTCCTGTTTACTTTTGTTTCCTTCATGAATTGCCAATGTATCCTTTTACCCATTTTTCTGTGGGGATATTTTTTCTTTGTCCTATTTATCATTTGGTTGTTTCTACTTCCCCACATTTTCTGGAAGGGCACCGAGACGTTTCCTTATGGATGCCTGCATTCCTTAGGATATCTTTCTATATTTATTATGAATGATTGACAACTTGCTTGGTGTGTAATTCTTAGGTCCCATTGTGAAGCAGGAAGAGTTCTCCCAGACTTCCCTGCTCGGTCTTTCCCACTCACCAGGCAAAGGTGTGCTCTCTGAATTCCTTCACACAGTACGCCCATTTGCAGTTATAAACTTCCTTTGCGTCTTAAACTGCCAACTTGATTAATGTCATTTTCAGCTCAGTCTTCACCCAGCTTGTGTAACTATGCATAAAGGCTGTGATGTGAGTTCCCGAAGCAGAGGAATCCCCTCTCAGAGCAGTTTTCCTTCATGAACATTATCATGTAAAACTCTTGGGCTTCTACTCAAAATTTTGCGTGTGGTTCCATGGTGTCACTTAACACATTTTCACTCCCATAGAGCTTTGTCTGTCTTCCCACCATGATGCCCTCATACACAATTAAACTTCCATGAGCCGTCACCAGGAAAGCCTAGGCTTCTCCGCATGGGTGTCGTCAAATGCAACTCATCCAATGTTGTGGACAGGATTTCACGTCTTATATTCTGGTATCAACTTGCCCCTGCTCCCCATGTCAGTGGGGATTAGTCATAGCTCTGCTCTTTTCTCTTCTCCTTACTCTCCCTAAAACTGTACTTTCTGTAGATGCTGAGAAGTTTATTGAGCCTCCTTTGTACAATATCTCACAAAAAATACTAGACATTTTTGGCACTGGACTGATTTTCCTGTCCTGAGTGCAGGCTTTTAATTCTTTATTCCTTTGGTCATTTGCTTAGAGACTTGAAAGGAGGACGTAGAAGTCAGACAACTGAATTTTATCGTCTCACCAAGAAATGCAGCCTTTGGCTTTCTGAAGTAAAATAATGTGGTCAGGCACTGTGACTTTCAAACTTCAATGTGCACAGAAATTAGCAGGCGGAATTCTGTATAAAAAAGATGTCCAGATTCAGACTGAGTATTTCTCAGATGCACCCAATAATCCTTAATTCTAATAAGCCATCCTCCTTCCAAGTGATTCCAATAAAGGCTCCAACAGTGTCAGAAACACCCCCTTGTAATGCAAAAAGGAATTAAACCACTGGTTTTCCAAGCGTGGGCCATAAATGGATAAGTAATGTCGAGAGATTAGCTCCTCCTGGTAATTTGCTGGAAAGTAAAATTCTGGACCCCAACCCATAAGAAACTCTGGAGGTGCTGCCCAGTGATCTGTTTCAACAAGCCCTCCAGGAGTTTCTAATGCACACCAAATTCTGAGAACTGCTAAACTAGTAGGTGAGTCAGAAATCCACCCACGCCCTCCTCTGAGTTCTGTCTTGAGGTACCTCAGTGACCAGGGAAAAGTAATTCACTCTCTTTGGACCCCAACTTCTCTATCTAAAACATAAAGGTGAAAGGCCGAGTATCTCTTAACCAAGGGGTTTTTAAGACTTAATTTCAAACTATTTTGTAGGCCCTTCTAATGTTAAATTGTATTTTTCATGAAATACATTGCATTTGGATGAGCCTTGAGAATCATTATTTACGTTACGTAGAAATGACCCAGGATCCAACAGCCAATATTTCCACAGAGCTAATCAATCAAGTCCAGAACAATTCAAAGTACAGGTTAATAAATGTTAACAATGATTCTGAATGTGGATTGCCTGTAAATACTCAGTCTATTAGCGAATAGTTGTTTTTCTCCACCCCCACCCCCACCCCCGCCAGCCTCTTTAATATAAAAAGGCTGGGCTCCATTGGCATGTGGTTCACCAGCTCATTTTCTTCATCTGGCTCATTTGATCTTAATTACTAGGGCTCGTTCTTGAATTGCAGCATCTTGTTTCAAGGAGCATATGGCTGAGGGTGCTGAGCACAGGCAGCAGACAATGTGTTACTAAAAGGAGAAGAAATTTTCCTTTACATAAGAAGCCATATGCAGTCCAAATTTATCCATACTGTATCACTGAAATGTGTATTTTAAAACTTCATGTATGATTTTTCACAGGTATTGGTTTCATCCTTTGCACATTCAACATAGAACCTGTAAAGAACAAGTGAAGATTTTCAAAGAGTCCATTTCAAAACACTCCCAGATTGTTCCTCTGAGTAGCATTTGGGGCCACCATCCATTGCCTCCTCTTGCAAGGTTTTCCAGCAAACCCAACACTCTTCAAGGGCTTCCTTCCCCCCTCCCCCACAGCATCCTCGCTCTTCCGATTTCAAGAAGGTCTTGATGTCAAGATACTCCATCCTTCAAAGCTGCCACACTCCTACTTTACAAGAAAGGAAAGCAAAGAGTCGGTCCTTTGTCTCTGCCCTGATTCCTTTATCTCTTTCTCAGTGAGAGACAGCGTGTCTCTGGAGATCCTCCCTTTTATGCCTGGTACCTGTGAGGCATCAAAGCCACAGGATGTGGCAGAGTGCAAGCCATCTGGAGGTGGCCTTCTGCAAATTTTCTTCAGCCATACACTTCTTCACTGAAATCTTGTCTTCAACACTGCATCCCTTTCCCCCTCACCTGGCTTCATTTGCTGTCATCCTCACTCAGCAGCAGACCTCAGGGCACACATTAGGCACTCGGTCTTTACAAGATTTTCTTCTACAAAAACTGCTCTGTCTCATAATCATCCTTGGAGCTTTAGATTCCCAACTGTGGCACCTCCAAAATCTAATTGCTTGGCACCACATTTCTGACATCACAGTCTGTTGCCATGGCAAGTGCCACCAATTCAGCATGATGACTTCCCTGCCAGAAGGAGAGGATGCACTGAGAGGGAGACAACATTTGTTTAAGCATAAATATCTTTGATATTTAGCAAAGAGGCAAGAGACTATATGGACGACAACAGAGGAAGCAAAAATTCCAATTTATAGGAGGCTTCGCTTTCAGGGTTCCTGTCTGGTACAAGTCAGGACTCAACTTTCTTGAGATCTTCACTTTATAGGAGAATTTTGAGGTGATGACTTCTTGGACTTTTGGGTTCCTTGGGAATAATACTGGAATGTGAAAGCATTTAGAGTTTGAAAAGCAGAATGTCCCTTCAAATGCTACATCTGCTTTTTTTGTGTGTGTTGCAATCAGAGGATTATCTTGGTAGAAAGATGAGCAGCAGCCATTCTAAATAGAATTGCTCATCTCAGCACAGCCCTTCCAATGAAGCCAGTTTACAGACAATTTAAGCTAGCTTCCCGCTTCCCCCTCCTGCACTTCTGCTTAGATGCGGGCGCCCATCTCTGCCAGGAATAAACCCTCCTAATAATGTCTACTGTTGAATGTACAGAGTTTCCATGAACAGTTTTTGCAAGGGCCTTGCCAAAACTCAAAATCTGCTCTTATGGCATAGATATAACTTAAGAACATTTTGTCTGGAAACTTAAAAAACTTGTCTGGTTTTTGCCATGATCTAATGGTACACCTTGTAATTTGCTACTTAGGATTCTGAGTGAAAGGGCAAATTTGCATGCATGTGCCTAACACTTCTTGTCCTTTCCCTAGGTTCTTATTAAAGTGGGGTTTTAAAAAAAGAACAGATAACTATTATTTGCTTGACATTAGATACTCCAAATCTATACCAAGAACTTTGAGAAATTTCCGCAAATGGAACTGGATGGAAGACTAGAATTACTCTATGCTCTACGGCTTGCCCGAGAAGTAACAATGTGCCTAAGAGGCCCTATAGAGGAATGTCACTAACACCCATGAAGTTCAGGCAAAAATTGTGCATCGGGTGGGCTATGAGTCACTTAGGAAGTTCCTCTCAGTCTCAGTAGGCATGAGGACATAGCTAACAGGAAGCCCAAAGTGATGCTTACTCAATCTTCATTTGTAGTAGAGATTCTTGCTGACAACTTACAGGGGCCCTAACAGGCAAGTGTGTTTGTGAAGACGATCAGCTGCCAAGTCAAGTACAGAGGAAAAAAATGTGAGCAGAGAAGGGAAATCCTTGCTTGTCAATCTCTTCTCTTCTTACTTCTCACTGTTTCTCAAAAGTTGTTTGATATCTGAAGTATAACACAGCACAACAGTAAGCCCACACTTCCTCTCTCCCTTGGTCTACTAGGTCTGGAATATTCAAAGAGGGGTCACGAATTCTAATAGAAATCATGAAGGATAGCAATACTAACCATGAATGTATTTTCCCCAAGAAGAATGAAAGAAAGATTACAGTTTATGGGAAAAAGTACTCAAGTTCAAAGGCAAGGAGTATGCTGAGGAATCAATCCAAATGTCTTCTAGAAAATGGTTAATGCAGGAAACAAGAACAATTGAGATGTATTCTAATTCACTTTCTTAAGAAAATCCAAGAGAATATTTCACCTAACATCAGGCAATGTAGAGGAGTGGTTAAGGACAGGCTTGGACAAGTTCAAATCACAGCTCTGCTACTTATAAACTGCTTATGTTCATCAATCTATTACTCAAACTATCTTGTCTCACTTTTTCCATTTGTAAAATGGAGTGGTAATAATATTTACCAGGGAGGGGGGATCCAAGATGGCAGCATAGGAAGATCCTAAACTCACCTTCTCCTGAGGGCAGACTGAAATTATACCTACATATAGAGCCATTCCTCCTGAAAATGAACTGAGGGCTGATGGAGCAGCTTCTGCACAGCAGATGAAAGAGGAGCTACATAAAAAAGGGTAAAAAGATGAAGACCCAGTAAAAACATGAATACCACCCCACATGTGGTGACCTGCAGTAGGAAGGAGTATTACTTAGAGGCTCATAGGTAGACTTGTCCATCTTGGTGAAGAGCCAAAAAAAAAAAAAAAAAGCTGCAGTTAAAAGAGCAACTAGACTATAAATGAAGGCAATCTCTAGTAACCACGGAGAATCCCCTCAACCGGCAGGTAGCTGACTGAGCTCTCTCCAGGTCAGAGGAGCCCACGCACCATTTTTCAGGTTTCACTTCCTCCTTGACAGTACAGACAGGGTCCAGGCACTTTAGCAAGCCTGCGAGGGCCAGCCAGCAAACCCTGAGCCCTTGGCCGACTCCAGCTCCAGCAGGACCACCTGGGTGGCCCCAGTATGGCCACACCCTGGGATGCCTCTGGGCCATGCCTACTCTAGTTTCAGCCATCCCATTAGGGCAGCCCTGGTGCAGGATGCTCTGGAACACCTCTAGCCCATGCCCATTCCACCCACTGCTACCCTGCCAAGGTGGCCTATATAGCACCCCATTTTGCCCTAGGGCCCACACCAACCCCAGCCCCACCAAACCTGTCCTCAGTAGAACACACTACAAAACCCCAATGATATGCATCTGATTTAGCTGCCCCACCAAAGCAGCCCTGGTGTTGTACACCCTGGGACCCTCAAGCCTGTACTTGTTCTACTTCCACTGTCCCACCAGGGCAGCCCTGGGCTATCCAACACCAGGTCCAGCTAACCCACCAAGGGAACCCCAACAACACGTATCCTAAGACTCTCCTGCCAGTACCAACTCCAGTTGCAGCCATTCCATCAAGGCAACCCTGAGGGGGTGCACCCTGGGAGCACCCAGCCCAGGCCCACTTCAGCTCCAGCTGACCTACCAAAGCCACTAGTCACATACAGTCTACACTGGGGATGCTCCTACACAAGGCTATTCCTTCAACAAGGGAGAGGTAGCTGGTGTGTCCAATTCATAGAAATGAATGCAGAAAACAGAACAAAATGAGGAGACACAGGAATATGTTCCCAAGAAAAGAACAAAAGGAAACTCCGGGTTTAGGGGGAGCAATAAAATGGAGGCAAATAATTTACCTGACAAGTAAGTGAAAGTAGTGGTCACAAATATGCTCACCAAACTAGGGAGAAGGATGCAGGAACACAGTAAGAATTTCAACAAATAAAAAATATGAAGGAAAACATCAGAACTGAAGAATACAAAAACTAAAATGAAAAGTATATGAAGGAGAATGAACAGTGTACTAAAATATACACAGGAATGGATCCGAAGTCAGAAAGATTTAATAATGGAAATTGCTCAGTAAAAAGCAAAAATCAAAATATAATTTTAAAAAATTAAGATAGCCAGGGGCACTGGGGTGGACCAATCAGTTGAGCATCCAACTTTGGTTCAGGTCATGATCTTGTGGTTTTTGAGTTTGAGCCCCATGTCAGGCTCTGTGCTGACAGCTCAGAGGCTGGAGCCTGCTTCGGATTCTGTGTCTCCAAATCTCTGACCCTCCCCTGTTCGCGTTGTCTCCCTCTCTTTCAAAAATAAATAAATATTTTTAAAAATTACAAAATTAGATGGCTTAAGAAAGCTCTTGGACAACATCAGGTGGAATAACATTTGCATTATAAAGGTCTAAGAGGGGATAGAGAGAGATAAAGAGGCAGAAAATCTATAATCTTATCTAGAGAAATAATGGCTGAAAACATCCATAACCTGGCAAAGGAAATTGACATCCATGTTCAGAAAGCACAGAGTCCTAAATAACATGAATCCAAAGAGAGCCGCACCAAGACATGTAATTAAAATGACAAAAGTTAAACAAGAATCCTAAAGGCAGCTAGAGAAGTACAAATGGTCATATACAAGGGAAACCCCATAATTCTCTCAGCGGGTACTTTAGAAGAAACTTTAAGGCTTCAAGTGATTGGCAGGATAATTTTAAATGATTAAAGGGGAAAACTTAAAACCAAAAGTACTCTATGCAGCAAGATTATGACTTAGAATTTCGAGAGTTAAAGAGTTTCCCAGACAAGAAAAAAATCAAAAAAGTTAATCACCAATAACCTAGAGTTACATAAAATGTTAAAAGGTCTTATTGAAGCAGAAAAGAAAGGGTAGTAACTAGAAATAAGAATATACATGAAAGAAAAAAAATTCATTTGTAAAGGCAATTATAAAAACAAAGTATTAGCCAATGAAAAAGCTAGTCTGTGGGTTAGACAAAAAGAGTAAAATAAACTGTAACTAAAATTAGTACATGAGGCACAAATAAGTTAAAAAGATATAAAATATACCATAAAAATATAAAACATGGTGGAAGGGAGAATAACAAGGTAGTGGTTTTAGAATCCATTCAACTTTAACAATGATTAACTTTTAACAGTCTCTCTCTCTGTCTCTCCCTCTCTCTCTCACACACACAAGTACATCTATGTCACTATATATGAACTTCATGGTTATTAGAAATACAAAATGTATAATACACAAAATATGAAAATAAATATAAAGAATAACATAACATTAAAATCATTAAACCACAAAGAAGAAACCAAGACAAAGGGACCAGAGAAGACTAGTAAAGCAACCAGAAAGCAATGAACAAAGTGAGTATTAGACACACCTACTCATATAAATGGACTACATGTTCCAGTCAAAAGATCTAAGGTGGCTGAAAGGAGGGAAAAAAAAAGACCTATGTATATGCTGCCTACAAAAGACTCATTTCAGATCTAAAGATACACACACACTAAAATTGAAGGGATGGAAAAAGATACTCCATACAAATGGAAAAGAAAAAATGCTGGATTATCACACAAAAGAGGTTATTTCTTAAAAAGAATCTAACAAAAGAAAACAAAGAAAGGCATTACACAGTAGTAAGAATATCTGTCCAACAAGAGGATGTAACAATTGTAAATAACATGTACCCAATATAGGAGCCTGTAAATATATAAATGTTAATAGATATAAAAGGAGAGATTGACAGTAATAAGAGTAGAGGATTTTAACACCTCACCTATATCAATGGATAGATCATCCAGACAGAAAATCAACAAGGAAAGATTGTCATTAAATGATACTTTAGACCAGATGGATTTAATAGATATGTACAAAGCATCCCATTAAAAAAAAAAAAAAGAATAGAGGCACCTGGGTGGCTCAGTCAGTTAAGTGTCTGACTCTTGGTTTCGGCTCAGATCATGATATCATGGTTGTGAAACTGAGCCTCACAGAGACAGCTTGGGATCCTCTGCCCCACCCCCACTCCTTCCCCACTCACTTGCTCGCTCTTTCTCAAAGTCAATAATCACTGTTTTAAAGCAGAATAAACATTTTTTTTGAAGTGCAGATGGAACATTCTCCAGGGAGATCACATTAGGCCATAAAACATGTCTCAATAAATTAAAAAATACTGAAGTCATATTAAACATCTTTTCTGACCACTATGGTATGAAAATAGAAATCAATTATAAGAAGAAAAATGTAAAAAACACAAACATGTGGAAACCAAACAATAAAAAAATCAATGAAGAAATCAAAGAGGAAATGAAAAAGATACATGGAGACCAGTGAAAATAGAACACCACATTCCCAAATCTTGTAAAACACAGGAAAAGCAATCTAAAGAGGGAAATTCACTGAAACAGGCCTGTCTCAAGTATGCTCAAAATCTCAAATAAACAACTAACTGTACGCCTACAAGAACTAGACAAAGAAGAACAAAGCCCCTAGTGGAAGAAATAGAAGCTTAAAAACAAGAATCAATGAAACTAAATGCAGGTTCTTTGGAAAGATCAACAAAATCAATCAACCTATAGCCAGACTCATCAAGGAAAAAAGGAAGGTACAAATAAAATCAGAAACATAAGAGAAGTTACAACTGACACAACAAAAACACAAAGTAAAAGAGACTATTACAATTATGTGTAATTGGAAAGCAGAGAGAAATGGACACATTCCTAGAAACACACAACCTTCCCAGATTCAATCAAGAAGATGAGAAAATCTAAATAGACCGTTACAAGTAGTGAAGTTCAATCTGTAATTGAAAAACTCCCAAGAAACCTAAGTCCAGGACCAGATGCCTTGACTGGTACATTTTACCAAACATTTAGAAAGAGTTGGTACCTATCTTAAA
>PJEM01012852.1:18786-44403 GCA_004023845.1 Helogale parvula | reverse complement strand
GCCCGGCCCGGGCTGGCCCGTTTTCAGATCTCCCCCGTTCGCCCCCACTCACTCAGGTATTTTTGATGTTCTATTCTTTCTGGGGTCCGTATTTTCTCCTTCCGCTCTCGCAGATGACAGCAGTATCCCTCTCAGTTCAATAGATGGGGCGGACGGAGTTTACAGAGCTCCTCTCCTCTCCGCCATCTTCCCAGAATCCCCTGTTTTATTTATTTTTGATACAGAGAGAGACAGAGCATGAGAGGGGGAGGGGCAGAGAGAGAAGGAGATACAGAACCAGAAACAGGCTCCAGGCTCTGAGCTGTTAGCACAGAGCCTGACGCGGGGCTTGAACCCACGTACGTGAGATCTGATCTGAGCTGAAGTCAGAGGCTTAACCGACTGAGCCACCCAGGTGCCCCAATCACTTCTCTAATTTTTAATTTGCATTTATACTTATACCTGTCAACCCCTTTCTCTCCTCCCTTCTCTTTCTGGTCTCCCAATACCTCACTTTCCCTCTTAAATCTATGTCCTAAGTTTATAGCTATTCACCTGTCATTTAAGCCCCTTCTCTTTATCTCTTGCATTCTCTGGCTCCCGTCCTCTGGGGTCATGCTCCTCGTGTTTTGAGAGAAGTAAGGGTCAAATCTTGCTAGAAAAGTGTCTGAAGGAGGGAAGCTGAAGAAAAAAAATGGAAGGAAGGAGAAAAGGGTGGGGCTATGACAGAGGATCGGAAGAAACAGGAGAAATATGGCTATTTGGAGATGCCAGGTTAGTAGTTTTATTTGTTTGCTCCTTTGTTTGTTCTCAGGGTCTCAGCCATGGAGCTATGGAACCACACCTCTCTATCAGAGTTTATCCTTCTGGGATTGTTCAGCTACTCAACATATGATTTCCTCTTTTTTCCCCTTGTCCTTCTGGCCTCCACTGCTGCCCTGGTTGGCAACATCCTCTTTCTCCTGCTCATCCAGGCCAATAGGCACCTGCACACTCCGATGTACTTTTTCCTCAGCCAACTCTCCATCATGGACCTGATCATTATGAGCACAGTGGTGCCCAAGATGGCAGCTAATCTTCTCTTGGGCCGTAAGGTCATCTCTTGGGGTGGTTGTGCCATTCAGGTCTTCCTAGTGGTCATGGTAGGAGGAGCAGAGTGCTTCCTCTTGGCAGTCATGGCCTATGACAGGTATGTGGCAGTCTGCCACCCCCTGCGGTACCCTGTGCTTATGAACTGGAAGGCTTGCTCTCTCCTGGCCTTGGCATCCTGGATGGGTGGGGTGGCTGACAGTGTGATTGACATAGGCGTGGTCTTCAGTTTCCCCTACTGCCACTCTCTGGAGGTGGATCACTTCTTCTGTGAGGTCCCTGCCCTACTGCGCCTAGCCTGTGCCGACACCTCGCTCTTTGAGGATCTCATCTATGCTTGCTGTGTGGTCATGCTGCTGCTGCCCCTTGGAGTCATTGTGGCTTCCTATGCCCACGTGCTTGCAGCTGTCATTAGGATGCCCTCCACTGAAGGGAAACAGAAGGCTCTGACCACTTGTTCCTCCCACCTGGCTGTGGTGGGCCTGTACTATGGAGGAGCCATGTTTAGCTACATGCAGCGGGCCTCCACTAGGACACCAGTGAGAGACCGAGCCACCTCCATCTTCTACACCATCCTCACTCCAATGCTTAACCCACTCATTTACAGCCTGAGGAACAGGGAAGTAACAAGGGCCCTGAGGATGATGCTGGAGAGATGGAGAGTGTAGGCATGCCTGCCCTTCTGGGGCTTCCTATCTTGGTCGACCCCTTCCTCTGCAAGTGCAAGCTCTGTTGTGGCTCATCTTCTTCTGTACTCACTGGGCATCTCTGGCTGGTTAAGGCAAGACTGCGAGCTGAGTAATCAGAAAATATTTGAATGGGAGATATCAAGATAACAGATGGTACATGACTGACTGCATGATGAACATTTTCCTCCTTTGGGTCCCACAATTTCCATGGAATTAAGGGCAACAGATGCATTAGTTACTCTCCCTTAGGTTGGTAGGGGCAGTCTTTATTCTGAGTTGCATGTTAAAAGTGAGAAAGGCGTGGGAACCAATTCAGAACTCATTTGTATACTGAAATGTGGTGCACCATGCTAGAGTCTGGCATAGAGGATCTGTGCAAACTTGGACAAGGTTATTTCTCCCTAGACTTAACTTTATGCATCTGTACTATTATAGCTACCAGTAAAATAAGTCCAATATTTCTGGTGCTAATCACTGATTACTTAAACTCCGTTTCCATGTATATTACATTATTGTTTATAATTTCTTTTTATTTTATAGAGAGAGGGAGTGGGGAGAGGGGCAGAGGGATAGAGAAAGAGTCCCAAGCAGACTTCACGCTTAGCATGGAGACTGACACAGTGCTCGATCCTATGACCCTGGGCTCACGACCAGAGCTGAAATCAAGAGTTGGATGCTCAAGTGACTGAGCCACCCAGGGACCCCTGTATATCTTCCATTATTAAGCAACATAAAGAGTTTTGTGCCTTCTTGAAATTTCACTTTATACACAAATATTAAAATGTAAAATCTCAAAGAAAAACAGCCAGGACATTTTATAATCGACCAGTTTTGCTGACAGCATAACACTGCACAAAATACAGAGGATATAAACATGTCACTCCATGCAATGAAGGAATTTTGATATCAAATTGATTCTTGATTATTGAGACTAAAGTTGCAATAGGGGTGAAGTGTGAGAAGATTCTGGCAGGAACTGCCTTTTATAGTTTCCATCACAAGGGCTCTGGAGGGATTTGGGAAATAATCTCTTGATCCATGCCTTCTACAAAAATCTTTTTAAACATGCTGAACTAAAAAATCTCTCCTCACTCAACCACATTGTTCCCAAGAGACCGACATTCATTTCCTGAGAGTCCATGGGGGTGTTGGGCACTATGTGTCCAACACAGTGAGGGAGGTGAGGGAGAGGTCATGGTCCAGCCCTGGGGGATTCTGGCCACAGATACAAAGTGTTCCAGGCAGAGGGGACAGTATTCTTGAGCACAGAGATCCAGGAAAAAAACAAGAGAGAGATCTGGCTAGAGGGAATGGGGCCCACATTGCCTAGGGACTAGTAGTAAGGAGGTCAGACTTTCAGCAGAGGGGAGATATGATCCTTCCTAAGATTATAGAACCACTATGGCTGTTGTGTAAGGTCCATAATGATGTTCTTATAGTAAGTCAGAAGATGGCATTTGGACCAGGGTGGAAATAAAGGAGGCAGCAGAAGTTGATAGATTTTGGATATATTTTGAAGGTCAAGCCCACAAAATTTTCTGCCTTACTGTAGCTAATAATATTGTGAGCTCACAAAGTGTTAGGAGGAAACAGATGAAAAATTACTTTTAACTTATTTGGCACTGTGACCTCGTTGTTCACTCCTTCCACTAAAATGTACATATGCTTCAGTAATCAATGCTTTTCTTTAAAAATGATATACCTCTGTATGCCATTTTAAGAAAACAGATTTTCAATTAGTTGTCTATGATTTAATGCATTATTGGGTGAATGTATTATAGACCACATAGGTGTTGCCCAACATTCATTCCTTCATTTTCCCTGGGTCCTCTCTAGACTGGGACTACCTCTGCCCAGCACCACGTGCAGGACCACCTACCCCTCCAGGCTCCACCAGACCTCAGACATCGTTCCCATTTTCCAGGAGCTGGAAGCCACGTGGTTCCGCAGTCTCCTCCTCGGGACCCAAGGTGTGCAGCCTGCGCCTCTCCATCCTCCCCGTTGTTCAAGGATGCAAGTCTCCTGGGGCACTGAGACATACCCCTCCCCCAACTCACCCCACGTTTCTTCCCACCTTCTCTGAGGCGGAGGTAGGCAGGTGGGCACCATTGGGTGCCCCAGACCCAAGACCAGACTTCCAGTGTGCCCACCGGACAGATGGCGCAGTAGGGTGATGTTGCTGGTACTTGCGGCTATGTACCTCTCTGAAGCCCAGAAACCACTTTTCCAATGTCATGACCAAGTGCAGGTGGGTATTTTTCCAGCAGAAGGCGCCCTATTCCCAGATTGAGCCGGTCAGCCCTGGACTAGGCGAGGACCCAGGGCAGGCACACTGCCTCCTTCTCCATGTGGCCACAGTTCAGCCTAGAGCATGAGAGTCTGGGGGCCTCAATCTCTTGCCATCCTCTACTGGAACTGAGGCTACAGCTTTGTCAAAGAGTGGTAGTCCTACAGGCTGAGAGGTTCATATATTTATCTGTGGGAGATTAATGTATCAAGTGGCTTCCAGATGCCAAGTACCTCAGGGAATCTCCCCAATATCCCTGGTCTAACGTGGCCTCTCTCTCAGCGTGAAGAACTGATGTACAGGAGCAGTGTGAACTACAGTTTCCTCCTTTCCCCTGTTTCCTTCTTTCTTTGTTTTCCAAGTAGCATTCTGGACCCCATTTTCTTTTTATCTTTGGTGGGTTTTCAGTTTGAATGTGATATACCTGGGTGGTTTTTTTTGTTTGGTTGGTTGAGGTTTTTTGCATTTATTCTGTTGAGTATTCTCTGAGCCTCACTGATCACTGCTTGTTTTGGTGTCTGACATTAATTTGGGGGAAATTCTCTTGTCATTATTGCCTCAGTGATTTCTTCTGTTCTTTTCTTCTCCTACTGGTATTCACATTACACATTTGTTACACATTTGCAGTTGTCTCAAAATTCTTGGGTATTCAGTTCCTGTTTTTCCATATTTTTCTCTTTTCTTTTCAGTTTTCAAAGTTTATGTTGTCATATCCTCAAGTTCAGAGATGCTTTCTTCATTGTTTCCAGTTTATAATGAGACCATCAGAGGCATTCTTCCTTTCTGTTAGTGTTTTATTATTATTATTACTATTATTTTAGAGAGAGAGAGCATGCAAGCAGGGGAAGGGTAGAAGGGGAGAGAGAGAGAGGATGTTAAGCAGGCTTCATGCTCAGTACAGAACCCAATTAAGAACTCAATCCCATAACCTAGGATCATAACCTGAGCCAAAATCAAGAGTCAGATGCCCAACCAACCCAGCCACCAGGTGCCCCTGTTAGTGTGTTTTTTAACTCTAGCATTATTCTTGATTCTTAGAATTTCCATCTTGGTGTATATTATCTACCTCTTCCATGTTATGTACTTTTTCCATTAAAGCCCTTAGAATCTTAATCATAGTTAGGTGGTTTTTTTTTTAAATGTCTGGTCTTATTTATTTGTTACTCTTAGAAAAGTCTCTCTCTCTCTCTCTCTCTCTCTCTCTTTTTTTTTTTTTTTACTGGATTCAGACCTAAAGGTAGAAGCTCAGAGAAGACAGCCTCCATCCCTGGGGAATCTGTTCCTGGCATTTTGCTTTGGTCTCTTTCATTCTCTTGGCCAAAAGTTTAGCACCTTCTGCAGCCTCTTCCTTATCTTTCTTAGTACACTGTTTCTTCAAAGCAATGCACCCATATTTGTGTTGAGGACATGTGGAGTAACAAGATGCTGAATCTTGGGTGATGTGGTTCTCGGTTTCTTAACTTCCTTGTTTAGGGGCTTTCTCATAGCATACTCACAGACATTATCTTCTTTAGAGAGATTGAAAAGTTTGTGGATTCTGCTAGCTCTCTTGAGCCACAGGTGACAAGGCAGAGTAGTGTCAGTGAGTCCAGGAATATTCTTCTTCTTTTGCTATTGTTTTTACAGTGACCAAGTTGAGAACACAGATTGGCATCCATAATGCAATCCCAAAAAGATTTGCACTTTCATTCTCCGTTATTCCTTGGTGTGTAGCAGGAATGGCTTTTACGCAGCAGCAAGAGACACAGCCAAGACACCCTGCTTCATGGGGAAGAATTTTTTGTCATTGGTACCACTGATTTGGACCAAGTAACCTTTCCATTCTTCACCCAGAACATTGCCAGCAACTTCTGTGGCTATTTGCTTCTCATAAAAGGCATGAACTTTGCATTCATCTTCCACTTCAATGAGTTTCTGGCAGCCAGTAGCTGAGAAAGAGATGTTCAGCTTCATCCTGAAGCAGCCTCTGTGGTGCCATGAAAAGGAGGCTTAATCATAATTGTTTTTAATTCCCAGTCTGATAAGTCCAACGTCTCTGCCATACCAGAATGTATTTCTGATCCTTGCTCTCTCTTTAGACTGTTTTTTACCCTTTGGTATGCCTTGTAATTTTTTGTTGACAGGCAGACAGACATGATGTACTGAGTAAAAGGAATAGCTGCCAGTCAGTCTTTAGTGATGTGACTTTAAGGTGTGAAAGGAGGAGAAGCATTGTGTACTTCTATGATTAGGTCTCCATCTTTTAGTGAGCCTGTGCCCAAGGCTGTGAGCCTCACAAATGCTTCTCAGTGTTTCCCCACCCTTAGGTGGTATTTCTCTTCTGCCAGGTTGGTTAAGTTCTGGTAAAAGATTCTCTTGTGGGCAGATCTTTTGAAGAACAGAATGCCCAGGTGTAATTCAGAATTGCTGTTTCTTCTTCCTCTTGTTGGAATTAGGAGGGAGTTTTTTCTTGGATACTCACTCTGAGGGCCTGGTAGTACTCCTGGAGGTAAAACTCACAGAAATGTGGGGGTCTACCTCTGACTGGAGCCCCCTCAAGTTTTTAACTCTCAGACTTTATTTACACTGAGCCTCCAGAAATTTCTTCATTACAATTCAGATTTTCCAACCCCAGTAGCACTTCCTGAGGAAGTTTCTGCTTGTGAGTTTTTGCTCTGGTAAGTTGTGATCTCTAAATCTGTCTGACTCTCATTTGAGAGCAGTGGTTTACCTTGTGACCTCACTTCTCTGAGTAAGAAGAATACTCTAAGATGAGTACCTGATATTTTCTATTTGTTCAGCTTTTTACCTTTTGTTAGGATAGAGTGGTGACTTCTAACTTCCTTGGATGCTGGACTGGAAACCAGAAGTCTGACCCCATTCTCTCAAGTCAGGGTTTAACATCAGCCCCAAAAGCTGAAATTGATGAAGAAGGATCTGAGGTTGAGATAAACAGGACCCTGGGACATTCAGAGCAACAGCTGGACCTTGCATTCTCCCAAGCCCAGGCTGCAACAGGTTTTGTTAGTACATGTATGTATTGGCATGTGGGGCTGAAGCTGAGGGTGGGTGCAGAAAGAATATTTTGGGGGTGGAATTTCAAAAATTTGGACTTCTATGCTCTTTATTTCCTTTTTGTGTGTCTCAATTCCAAAGGAGCTTGTTGTCACAAGGGGAGAATTCTTGTTGCCCTATAGTCCTATTCCAGAGACTCAGCCCAGTGTCTGATACAGAGAAGGAAATCTGAATGTTTGTTGAATAGATGTTGAATCAAGTATGATGCCAGTGTTAGAATAGATTATAACTGAAAAGATCTTGAAAAGCTAGAAATGAAACCAAGAATATGCAGAATCTTAGTGTACACTAGAAAAATACTGTCAGAAGTCCCCTGCCAAAGATTATCAGTAACTGAACAAGTTTATTATAATGATGGTGCAATGAGGAAAGACTCACCCAACTGGGCCCATGTGGTTTCTCAGTAAGAGGGTGTTAGAGTCAAATTATTATGGGATTGGAACCCTAGTTAGTAGTGATTTTGAGGAGTGCTGAAGGAAGCAGGACTTTGTCTCTTGTTGTAAAGCAGGTTGATTCTGTGATTGGGTATTGTAATGAATCCTATCCAGGAGGAGGGCAAGCCTAAAACTATAACTTGTAAAGAGCAACAACCACTTACATTGGCCAGGAAAGGGGTACTTGGTATTTTGTGGTATGAACAATGGCCTTGGGGTCTGGGCTAGGGAAATGTTACAAAATGTCTTGATTTTCCTTCAATATCAGAGTGGCCTTGTCTGATGTTGTTTTTCTGTGAAACTATTTGGATTCAGTATAGGAAAATCAAGACCTAGTAGTGAACCAGCTGCCAGGACAGTTTTGAGCTGTCAAGGGATGCTTTTCTCATTCCTTGT
Organism: Helogale parvula; assembly: GCA_004023845.1. Classification (NCBI taxonomy): domain Eukaryota; kingdom Metazoa; phylum Chordata; class Mammalia; order Carnivora; family Herpestidae; genus Helogale; species Helogale parvula. Next base: position 36,475 of record PJEM01012852.1, on the reverse strand, counting down.
ATTTCCCAGCATAATTACTGTTAAAATAACTTGTGTACTATTTTGAAAATAAACACATATTTTTACTTACCATTTTCCAAGATAAAGAATAGGGAGTTAAAAGTAAACAAGTAAACTGAGGTATATTTTCACCTCCAACTGATAGGGGAAAAAAAATCTTTCTAAACTTAACAAAAAAGACAAATTGCAAGTGTTGATACTTGAATATCTGCCAATAAAGATATTCATATGTAAAACAAACAGATAAATGGCAAATTGGTAAATATTGTCAATTTGACCGAAAGACAGACTAACATCTTCCAGTATATAAGAAGAACTACTAAACAGAGACTAAACCTTTTTTATTTTAAAATTTTTATTTATTTTTAAAATTTAAATCCAAGCTAGTTAACATATAGCATAATAATGATTTCAGGAATAGAGTTTAGTAATTCATCACTTACATATAACACCCAGTGCTCATCCCAACAAGTCCCCTCCTTAATGCCCATCACCCATTTAGCCCATCCCCCTGCCCAACACACTGCCAGCAACCCTCAGTTTGTTCTCTGTATTTAGGAGTCTTTTATGGGGGCACCTGGGTGGTTCAGTCAAGTAAGCATCCAACTTCAGCTTAGGTCATGATCTCATGGTTTGTGACCTCAAGCCCCACAGCTTATGTTGTCAGCACAGAGCCTTGCTTTGGATCCTCTGTCTCCCTCTCTCTGCCCCTCCCCTGCTCTCTCTCTCTTACTCAAATAAATAAATAAATATATTTTTAAAAATTATAGCTGAGACATACACTTTTACAGACAAATGGACAAAACCCCTGAATAAGGTATTTCTTTAGGGAAGAAATAGAAATGGCCAAAAAAAAAAAAAGAGAGAAAAACTAGTATGTTTATTGATTACTTTTTTAAATGCTTATTTACTTTAAGAGAGAGATAGAGAGAGAGACAAAAATCCGAAGTAGGCTCCACGTTGTCAGCACAGAGCTCGATGCAGGGCTTGAACTCAAACTGTAAGATTATGACCTGAGTCAAAAACAAGAGTCAGATGTTTAACCAACTGAGCCACCCATGTGTCCCTTTATTGATTACTTTTATTTTTTATTTTATTTTTTTCTTTAATAGTTTATTGTCAAATTGGTTTGCATATACAACCCAGTGCTCTTCCCCACAAGTGCCCTCCTCCATGATCACCATCCCTCTTCTCTCCTCCCCCACCCCCTTTAGCCCTCAGTTTGTTTTCAGTATTTAATAGTCTCTCAAGATTTGTGTCCCTCTCTCTCCCCCACTCTCTTTCCCCCTTTCCCTCCCTATGGTCCTCTGTTAGTTTTCTCCTCTTAGACCTATGAGTGAAAATATATGGTATCTGTCCTTCTCTGCCTGACTTATTTCGCTTAACATGACACCCTCAAGGTCCATCCACTTTGCTACAAATGGCCAGATTTCATTCTTTCTCATTGCCATGTAATACTCAATTGTATATATATACCAGATCTTCTTGGTCCATTCATCAGGTGATGGACATTTAGGCTCTTTCCATGTTTTGGCTATAGTTAACAGTGCTGCTATAAACATTGGGATACATGTGCCCCTATGCATCAGCACTTCTGTATCCCCTGGGTAAATCCCTCACGTTGCTATTGCTGTGTCATAAGGGAGTTCTATGGATAGTTTTTTGAGGAGCCTCCACACTGTTTTCCTGAGCGGCTGCACCAGTTTACATTCCCACCAAAAGTGTAGGAGGGTGCCGTCTCTCCACACTCTTGCCAGCATCTGTAGTCTCTTGATTTGTTCATTTTAGCCACTCTGACTGGCATGAGGTGGTATCTCAGTGTGGTTTTGATTTGTATTTCCCTGATGATGAGTGATGCTGAGCACTGTTTCATGTATTTGTTGGCCATCTGGATGTCCTCTTTGGAAAAGTGTCTGTTCATGTCTTCTGCCCATTTCTTCACTGGATTATTCATTTTTCGGTTGTAGAGTTTAGTGAGTTCCTTGTAGATTTTGGATACTAGCCCATTATCTGAAACGTCATTTGCAACTATCTTTTCCCATTCTGTCAGTTGCCTATTAGTTTTCTTGATTGTTTCCTTTCTGATGCAGAAACTTTTTATCTTGATGAAATCCCAATAGTTCATTTTTGTTCTTGCTTCCCTTGCCTTTGGGGATGTGTCAAGTAGGAAATTGCTAAGGTTGAGGTCAAGGAGGCTGTTTCCTACTTTCTCCTTGAGAATTTTGATGGTTTCCTGTCTCACATTCAGGTCCGTCATTCATTTTGAGTTTATTTTTGTGTATGGTGTTAAGAAAGTGGTCTAGTTTCATTCTTCTGCATGTTGCTGTCCAGTTCTCCCAGCACCACCTGCTAAAGGGGCTGTCTTTTTTTCCATTGGATACTCTTTACTGCTTTTAAACATGAGATGCCTTCTCACTAACGAAATCCTTACAAATTGGAAAACATTTACCTGGAGATTGGAGAGGGCATGGAGCTGGCTGCTATTCTAAAAGAAGGACAGAAATACAGTCTCCCTAGGGTGGGTTCTGAGTGTTTGCATTCAAAACAAACTCCCAACAGATGCAGCTGCTCTCTGGGAGTTATGAATGGAAACAATAAAGTCATGGTAGTGCTCTTACTGTCACCAACAGAAATCACACCTGTCTATAGATTGCACTGGGATTACATTAAAGTGTTTATGGATGCCTCTAAATACTGTTTATCACTTCTTTGAAATTACATCATTTATGATATACCTTGCTATTTACCATATAGTAAATACATATTATTATTTAGCCAAACCATATGTAATTACTGTCATTAGACCATTTTGACATAGAAAAAAATGCCCTACCTACATTTGTTTAAATTTCTAATAACCATATTCTAACATAATGGCTTTTCTTTGTAATATTCTTATGTGTCTTTTACAAACATTATGAGAAAAGGGCCTATGGTATAAAAAGAACTAAGACCTTGCTTTGGTACAGTGGTCCTTCTCTTTGGCTATCCATTAAAATCACCTACAGGCCTTACCATCTAGATCCCAAATGAGGGCTTTTGATTTAGTTGGTTTTTGGGTACAGCCCAGGCAACTTTTAAAAAGATACTCATATGATCTGACAAGCAACTAAAATTTGGAACCATTGTTCTTCCCACCCTTGTGGAGACTGCTTTTATGCAACAAGCTTGAGTGATGGAAACCTGAGTAAGATAAAAGGGTCCACAGTGGCCATGGAGCTGAATGTAACCAGGCGCATTAAGCAACCCACCTCAAAATAACCAGAGGCCCTAACTTACCAGTCACAACCAGAAGCAGTTCCTAAGATTACCAAGAAAAGAAAATCCCATACATCCTCATATTCCCTCACTCCACCCTCTAACTGAGGCCCCTCACCACTGTCCCTGCAGACAGTCTGTACTTTACTGTCCTGCCCGCCGCTCCCTTGTGCTGTATTTAGTAAACTTCTATCTCTTTGGTTCTGCCTTGAGTGAATTCTTTCACTGCCCATCCTACTGGCCCTCACCCAACTGGGAACCGCACAGTTGGTGGGTCCCTATCCAATCAGAGTGCCCCATAACCCTCCTCAAATCCTGGGGCTGGGAGAATAAATTGAGGTGACCTGATAGTTCAACTGAGAAAGTAGAGTGCTAGTCAGCTCTCTCTTCCCCTCACACTATTAAAAAAATTCAAGAAACATTAAGAGAGTCTATCTGTCCACCCTTCATCAGCAGGGTTTTTCAAGTTGACTCTGCTTAAAAGTCACCCAGGTTGCTTGATGATGGAGCAGATTTTGGGATCTATCTCCAGAGGTTCTGACTTAGTACATCAGGAAGTCACGTTGCAAAAAGCTGCCAGGAAGATGGTGGTACAGGTAAGCCATCTATACTCAGAGACATACTACATTAGGGGACACTTCTTGACTTTTGTGTTTGGCTGAGGCCTCTATTCTATGCAAAGTCAGTCTCAACCTCTTCTACTCACTTAGCACATTGTACCCTCTCACACCTGGAATCTCGAATTCCTTCAATGGACTTGCTGATGTCAGTTGTCTCTCAGTAGCTTGCTGCTGTCTTGGTGTGAGGGCACCTGAAGAAAAGAAACGTATTAACTCCAGAGAGAAGAGCTCTATTCAGCACCATTACTTCTAGTAAAGCGAAGGAAGATACAAAAACAAATGCCTCTGTCCTCCAACCTCTCACTAGCTAACCCTATAAACTTTCTTGTCCTTGGCCTCCAGCCCCTCCCATCTCCTTTTTCATCACTGTGTACTCAGTAACTGCCATTCCACTCTCTTCCCTGAGGATTTAACTTCTGTTCTCTCCTGCCCTCCTTGTAACTGGGCCCTGTATTTCTCTGACAGCATAGGCCTTGTTAACAGCTAGATGCCTAGACCTGACCTTTATTGCTCACTTCCTTGTACCCACTTCGTTTGTCTAAAATTTTTCCTTAAAAATCGCTAAGAATTAGAAATGTCTATGCACTGAAGTTGGGAGCACCCAAATACACAAAACAATTAATCACAGACAGAAACAATCTTATTGATAAAAATGTGCTAATAGCAGGAGACTTTAATATTCCACTTATAGCAATGGATAGGTCAACTAGACAGAAAATCAATGAAAAAAGAATGGACTTGAAAAACATTGGACCAATGGATTTGACAGATATATTTAGAACTCTGTATCCTGAGACTATGGAATTCACTTTCCTTTCAAGTTCTCATGGCACATTCTCTAAGACAGATCACATACAGGGTCATAAAGCAGCCCTCCATAAATATAAAAAAATTGAGATCATACCATGCACAATTTCAGATTACAATGCTATAAAACTTGAAATCAATCGCAAGAAAAAGTCTGGAAAACATCCAAAAACATGGAGGTTAACAGCACCTTACTAAGGAATGAATGGGCCAATCAGGCAATTAGAGAAGAAATTAAAAAATATATGGAAGTAAATGAAAATTAAAATTAAAATACGACAGCCCGAAAATGAACTGAGAGTTGAAGGGGAAGGGAGAGGGGGGAAAAGAGGTGGTGGTGATGGTGGAGGGCACTTATGGGGAAGAGCACTGGGTGTTGTATGGAAAACAATTTGACAATAAAATATTATGGAAAAAAAATAAAATACAACAGCCCAAATACTTTGGGATGAGATAAAGGCAGTCCTAAGAGAAAAGTACATTGCACTCCAGGCCTATTTCAAGAAACTAGAAAAAGCGCAAATTCAAAATCTAACAGTGCACCTAAAGGTACTAGAAAGAGAGTAACAAGAGCACCCCAAACCCAACAGAAGAAGAGAAATAATAAAGATCAGAGCAGAAATAAACAATATAGAATCCAAAAAAAAAAAAGATAGGTAAACAGATCAATGAAACCAAGAGTTGTTTTTTTGAAAAATAAACAAAATTGATAAACCTCTAGCCAGGCTTCCCAAAAAGAAAAGACAGAGCACCCAAATAGACAAAATCACAAATGAAAATGAATCTATTACAACCAATCCCTCAGAAATGCAAGCAATTATCAGGGAATATTATGAAAATTTATATGCCAACAAACTGGACAACCTAGAAGAAATGAACAAATTCCTAAACACATGTGCACTACCAAATTTCAAGTGGGAAGAGATAGAAAATCTGAACAGACCCATAACCAGTGAAGAAACTGAATCAGTTACCAAATAACTCCCAACAAATAAGATCCCAGGGCCAGATGGTTTCCCAGGGGAATGCTACCAGACATTTAAAGCAGAGATAATACCCATTCTTTCCAAGCTATTTCAAAAAATAGAAATGTAATGAAAACTTCCAGACTCATTCTTCAAAGCCAGCATCACTTTGATTCCCAAACCAGAGACCCGGGAAAAAAAAGAGAACTACAAGCCAATATCCTTAATGAATAAAGATGAAAAATACTCAACAAGATACTAGCAAATCGAATTCAACAGAAATAAAAAGAATTATCCACCATGATCAAATGGGATTCATTCCTGGATTACAAGGCTGGTTCAATATTTGCAAATCAATCAATGTGATACATCACATTAACGAAAGAAAAAATAAAAACCATATGATCACGTCGATAGATGCAGAAACAGCATTTGACAAAATATAGATTCTTTCTTAAAAACCCTCGAGAAACTAGGGATAGAAGAAACTTACTTAAACATCATAAAATCCATTTATGAGAAGCCCACAGCTAATCTCATTCTCAATGGGGAAAAACTGAGAACTTTCCCCTAAGATCAGGAACACGACAAGCATGTCCACTCTTACTACTGTTGTTTAACATAGTGCTGAAAGTCCTAGCATCAGCAATCAGACAACAAAAGGAAATAAAAGGCATCAGAATTGTAAAAGATGAAGTCAAACTGTCACTTTTCACAGATGACATGATATTCTACATGGAAAACCTGGCAGACTCCACCAGAAGCCTTCTAGAACTGATCCATGAATTCATCAAAGTCGCAGGGTACAAAATCAATGTACAGAAATTGGTTGCATTTTTATACACCAAAAATGAAGCAACAGCAAGAGAAATTAAGAAACAGATCCCATTCACAATTGCACGAACAACCATAAAATACTTTGGAAGAAACCTAACCGAAGATGTAAAAAAACTATATGATGAAAACTATAGAAAATTTATGAAAGAAATTGAAAAAGACACAAAGAAATGGAAAAATATTCCATGCTCATGGATCAGAAGAATAAACATTGTTAAAATGTCATTGTAGTTGACAGTGCTGCTACGAACATTGGGGTACATGTGCTCCTATGCATCAGCACTTCTGTGTCCCTTGGGTAAATCCCTAGCAGCAACAATAGCCAAATCATGGAAAGAGCCTAAATGTCCATCACCTGATGAATGGATCAAGAAGATGTGGTATATATATATACAATGGAATATTACATGGCAATGAGAAAGGATGAAATATGGCCATTTGGAGCAAAGTGGATGGACCTCAAGTGTGTCATGCTAAGCGAAATAAGTCAGGCAGAGAAGGACAGATACTATATGTTTGCACTAATAGGTCTAACAGGAGAACAGGAGAAACCTAATGGAGGACCATGGGGAAGGGAAGAGGGAAAGAGAGTTGCGGAGACAGAGGGACGCAAAACCTGAGAGACTATTGAATACTAAAAATGAACTGAGGGTTGAAGGGGGAGAGAGAGAGGGGGGAAGAGGTGGTGGTAATGGAGGAGGGCACTTGTGGGGAAGAGCACTGGGTGTTATATGGAAACCAATTTGACAATAAACTATTAAAAAAATAAAAATAAAATAAAATGTTATTATTACCCAAAGCAATCTACACATTCAATGCAATCGCCATCAAAATTGCACCAACATTCTTCTCAAAGCTAGAACAAATTATCTTAAAATTCATATGGAACCACAAAAAACTCTGAATAGCCAAATAATATTGAAGAAGAAAACCAAAACAGGAGGCATCACAATTCCAGACTTTAGCCTTTACTACAAAGCCGTCATCATCAAGACAGTATGGTATTGGCACAAAACCAGACACATACACCAATGGAATAGAATAGAGAGTCCAGAACTGGACCCACAAGTGTAGGGCCAATTAATCTTTGACAAAGCAGAAAAGAGTATCCAATGGAAAAAAGATGGCCTCTTTAACAAGTGGTGCTGGGAGAACTGGACAGCAACATGCAGAAGAATGAAACTAGACCACTTTCTTACACCACTCACAAAAATAAACTCAAAATGGATGAAGGACCTCAATGTGAGACAGGAAACTATCAAAACCCTCGAGGAGAAGGTAGGAAACAACCTCCTTGTCCTTGACCACAGCAGTTTCTTATTTGACACATCCCCAAAGGCAAGGGAATCAAGAGCAAAAATGAACTATTGGGACCTCATCAAGATAAAAAACATCACAAAGGAAACAATCAAGAAAACTAATAGGCAACTGACAGAATGGGAAAAGATAGTTGTAAATGTCATATTAGATAAAGGGCTAGTATCCAAAATCTATAATCTAATCTCCACACCTGAGAAACAATCCAGTGAAGAAATGAGCAGAAGACATGAATAGATATTTCTCCAAAGAGGACATCCAGATGGCCAACAGACACATTAAATGATGTTCAGCGTCACTCATAATCAGGGAAATACAAATCAAAACTGCACTGAGATATCACCTCACGCCGGTCAGAGTGGCTAAAATGAACAAATCAGAAGACTATAGATGATCACGGGGATGTGGAGAGACGGGCACCCTCCTACAGTGTTGGTGGAAATGTAAACTGGTGCAGCCCCTCTGGAAAACACTGTGGAGTTCCCTCAAAAAATTAACAATAGAACTCCCCTATGACCCAGCACTAGCACTGCAGGGGATTTACCCAAGGGATAGAAAAGTGCTGATGCATAGGGGCACATGTACCCCAGTGTTCATAGCAGCACTTTCAACAATAGCCAAATCATGAAAAGAGCCTAAATGTCCATCATCTGATGAATGGATCAAGAAGATATGAAATTTTTGTACAATGGAATACTATATGGCAATGAGAAAGAATGAAAGATGGCCATTTGTAGCAAGGTGGATGAACTCGAGGGTGTTATGCTACACAAAAAAAGTCAGGCAGAGGACAGATACCATATGTTTTCACTTATAAGTGGAACGGGAGAAACTTAACAGAGAACCATGGGGGAGGGGAAGGGATAAATAGTTGGGTAGAGGGAAGGAGGCAAACCATGAGAGACTCTTGAATACTGAGAACAAACTGAGAGCTGATAGGGGTGGGGGAAAGGGGAAGGAGGGTGATGGGCATGGAGGAGGGCATTTGTTGGGATAAGCACTGGGTGTTATATCGAAAACAACTTGACAATAAGCTATACAAGAAAAACGTATATAATTTTTTTTAAATAAATTTTTTTCTTAAACTATTTCTAGTTTATCTCTTAACTCAGGCAAGAGACCCAGTCGTCATAGCATTCCATGGCAGAAACCAAAACTACCCCTCAAGCAATAACAACTGCCTGGAGGAAGAGTTCCAAGAATCTAGACCAATATGAACTTAATCTCCTACTTATGTCTTTGCAGATGGGCCATGGAGTGAATGACAGTTAACTCCTCATTATAATACTAACATTTCCACACAAGGAAATGTTACATAACATACAGTGCATGTATAGGTATTCTTCCATAAGGCACATGCATGACCTTATGCCCACCTCTACATACAATGACAAGTTATCCTAACTCTAAAGAAAAGGAACCCATTTACCCTTCCTCTGAGAGTCATGGCTTTGAAAATTAATCTGTGTGATCTCCTATTGCTGCAAATAAATTTTCCTTTGTGCGACAACCTCACTTGGTGTGACTCACCAAGGAGAGAACTCACCTTGTGAGTTTGGTTACAGTCTCATTCTGCATTCCCAGTCCACCTGGTCAGTGACTTCAGTTTCCACTTTTGTCTTACTTTCCACCCTCTGTCTGCAGAGCCTTGTTGACCCTGCTGAACAGCAGAAGCAGTGAACATCTCCTCCAAATCTTTCTTAGGGCAAAAAACTCATCAATAAATGGGGAGTCAGGTCCCATCTGTGGGTTTAACACCCAGGAGTTTCAGAACTCATCTGTCCCTGGGGCTCCTCAGATATTTTTCTGGTCTTTGTACTGAAGTCCTTCATGCTGGTTCATTTTTTTAAGCCCTTATATTTAATACTCAAAGGCTGTCTTCTGTGTGAATTCTTTTTATAGTCCAAAGATCAATAACTGGCCGGTGTAGGGAGGACTCTTTTGGAAGCCTAGGACTAAATCTGGATGTCAGTAATAATTATGTTTATGTTTATGTATTTTTTTGGTATTTATGTATGTATATGTATTATGTTTATGTTTATAGTTTATGTTGTGGCTAGGAAACTGATAAGAAATGGGCACCCAGACTATCAGGTCCCAAGAAAGGAAGTGTAAAGGAAGCATTAGTATTCTTTACAGAAGTGCTTAGGAGTTCAGGTGTCACTTACTGAGTCTCCTTGGGGAGGTATATTGGACCCTTATACCCAGAGAATATTTGGGCAGTGGTCTCCTTTTATATATATCTTGGGACCTCTCTGAGGAATCATTTGTTTTTATCCTCACTCTTGCACATCCCATCTCCAGTGCTCCCACTTCCACCAAGCTGCCAGAAAATATTCTGGGGCTCCTCCTTCCTGGGAATCATAATGACCACTAGCCCATTACTCCCCTCCTCACAGAAGACTGTCTCTAGGTTTCTGAAATAGAAGCACCCAGGACATTTTATACCTGCGGGCTTCAGGCTCCACTCCAGATCTCTGGAATCAGAGTGTCTGGGGGTGGAGCTCATGGATCTGCATTTATGACAAACTGGGCAGTTCTGAAGCATCCTAAAGCTCAGCACTGCTTGCTGTGAGACTTTCTAAGCTCTGCCTGCCCAGCCTGTTCCTTTATCTCACCTGTCCTGGGGCCTTGCTTATTGAATTGTGTACTGTTCCAGCTGTCTCCCAGTAGCCTGGCACTCCTTGAAAATGAGACTCATCTTTGGTTCCCAGTGCCTGGCTCTTAGTGGGCTCTTCTGAATCATGTTCCTTTTTCTACCCACACCAATTGCAAATGTCTGGATAAAAGTCTCTGGTGGAGGCTTGTGGAGGATGTGGGGAGAGTGGGCTACAAAAGAAGTACAGGCAGCTGTATTTGTGACTAATTGATTCATACAGTGGCTGAAGGCCCCTCTGGAGTGGGGGGTCTCTAGCGGCCCCTTCCACTTCCACAGTCTGGAGGAGATGCAGAGCCTACAAATAAAATATGTGAGTAACCACCACTGGGATGGTGCTGATTGCACTGCTGGGAACTTTCAGGTGGAAAAAGGCAATTCCCAGTGAAAGCACTCCAAATTAGAGATGAATGTGATAGAACTCCATCCAAGAGTCCCCAGGATCATAACACCATCTGAACATCTCCAGGTAGTTGGAAGGCAATGAAACAGTGGCCAGGGTAACATCTGAGTACAAGCCCTACTTGACTGAGGTGACATGCTTTTCTGTTCCCCAAACAAAACAACCAAGCCCTCCAATGTCAATGTGCCTGTGTTGGCCAGAGCACATTCTGGGTGGTTTCAGAATGAAGTGACAGAGATTCTATTTTATTCTGGAGGTTTAAAGGGAGGGGGAGGCATCAGGCTCAGAACTATTCTGGTGCCCTAAGAGATAGCTTGTTAAAGTGGATTTAGCCTGAGTTAGTCTGGGAGACTGGGGCAGGGCTACACCTGCAATCCAAGTGCTCAGACCAGGTGATTAGTGGTGCAGTTCTGGGTTAATTTGCAAGCTAAAGCTGACATAATTTTCTGACAGTCTAGATTGGAGGATGATAAAGAGTTAAAGATGACACCAATGCTGTGTCTTGGGTGACAGGAATAATGAACTCTGTTATCATTATCTGCAATAGTGGGGAGCAGGCTGGTTGCAGAGAAGGTGGGGACATCAGAGGGTCACTGGTGTTCAGGTCACTGCACTGTTCAGGCATTTGCAATGCCTCTTAGACATCCTTGTTGCCCTCACGACCTGTCCAGGCCATCACTCCCTTCACCTAGACCTGAAAAATCACCTGTTTCTCTACGCTCCTTTTTAACATCCAGACAGTTCATTTTCTAGCTTCTGCATTCTGAAAGACTAAAAGTAAAAAGTCTGATTTGATTTTGGGCATGACCAATTACCCATGGTCTCCTGTTGCCCTTTAGGGAATACCTGGCTCCCTTTTCATGGTCCCCAGGGCCTCCCAGTCTGACCTCCAAACGACATCCAGTCACTTATTGTACCCCAGCCCTGCTGCAGTTTTCAGATTCTCAAAGGATTCCTTGCTTCTGTTGCATGAACTGTGCCTTTTCCCACTCCGTGGTGCTTTCTTCTGGAGTCTGAGCTAACTCTTCATCTTTCAGGCCTCTCTTCCTCCCAGAGACCCTCCTTGTCCCTGGCCTATTCCCTGTTCAGGCTGGGATCCCATCATGCACCCACTTCATTCCACAGTTTCTTGGTTCCCAGCCCTCATGCTCCTGCTACATGTAAGTGATCGATGCCTTTACTCCTTGCTAGACCATAAAATACAGCCCCTGGCATAGGACATGACATCTTCTAGCACATTGGTCATATCTACAATGGAAAGCTTTACCAAGCACCTACTGCCAGGTAAAGCTTCCTGTTCTCTGAAAATGGGACCACAATGATCTGAGTCCCAGTCCACCTGAGCTTCTGCTCTGTCTGAGGTCTTATGCAGTTCAACACCACTCCATGTCTGCCCTGCCTGACTTTTACAGGAGTCTTTGTGCTGCTACATGGGTCTCTACTGTTTCTCATCAGCATCACTACCATATTTCTCTCAGGATGACTCTGTGGCTCCCTCACCCTATTGTTCTGAAGCTACTAACCATTTATGAGCTTGGGGCCATGTGTCCTGCCCTCCCTTCTCTGAACTTTTGGAAACCTGCTTTCTTCAAATCCAGGCTACGTTTTTTCTTATTTTCTTTATTTCTAGAAAAGCTTTAGCTTTACAGAAAATTGAGCAGAAAGTATAGAGTGTTCCTGTTTATCTCTTCTCTTCAATCCTGCTGCCACCCATCATATTTTCCCTATTATTAACATCATACATTGGTGTGGTACATCTGTTACAACTGACAAACCATATTGATACTTTATTATTAATTAAGCCTATTGTTTACATTGAAGTACATTGCATATTGATATTCTATGGGCTTTACCAAATGCATAACAACATGCATCCCCCATTACTTTATTATACAGAATACTGTCACTGACATAAAAATCCTCCTGTTCCATTTATTCTTCCCTCTCTATTTCCCTCCAAACCACTGGCACTGTGCATCTTTTCACTGAGTTGTTTTGGTTTTTCCAGACTGTCATATAGTTGGAATCATACAGTTGGAATCATATAGTCTCTCATTTTTTTAATTCAAATGTTAAAAAATAATTTATTGTCAAATTGGCTAACATACAGTGTGTACAGTGTGCTATTGGTTTTGGTGGGTATATTCCTGTGATTCATTGTTTACATACAACACCAAGTGCTCATCCAAACAAGTGCCCTCCTCAATGCCCATTCCCATTTCCCCCTCTCCCACCCTCCCACCAACTCTCAAGTTTGTTCTCTGTATTTAAGGGTCTCTTATGGTTTCTTTTTTCCCTTTCTGTTTGTAAGTATTTTTCCCCAACCCTTCCCCAATGGTCACCTGTTAAGTTTCTCAAGATCCACAAAGAGTGAAAACATATGATATCTGTCTTTCTCTGACTGACTTATTTCACATAGCATAATACCCTCCAGTACGATCTGTGTTGCTACAAATGGCAGGATTTCATTCTTTCTCACTGCAAGTAGTATTCCATTGAATATATAAACTATATTTTATTTATCTATTCATCAGTTGATGGACATTTAGGCTCTTTCCATAATTTGGCTATTGTTTTTTTTAATGTATTATTTATTTTTGATACAGAGAGAGACAGAGCATGAGAGGGGGAGGGACAGAGAGAGAAGGAGACACAGAACTGGAAGCAGGCTCCAGGCTCTGAGCTGGCTGTCAACACAGAGCCTGACCCGGGTCTCAAACCCACGAGCGTGAAATCTGACCTGAGCTGAAGTCGGAGGCTTAACCGACTCAGCCACCCAGGCACCCCATAATTTGGCTATTGTTAAAAGTGCTGCTATAAACATTGGGTACAGGTGCCCGTATGAATTAGAACTCCTGTATCCTATGGTTAAATTCCTAGTAGTGCTATTTTTATTTTTTGAGGAATCTCCACACTGTTTTCCAGAGTGGATGCACCAGTTTGTATTCTCACCAACAGAGCAAGAGGGTTCCCATTTCTCCACATTCTCGCTGGCATCTGTTGATTCCTGAATTGTTAATTTTAGCCACTCTGATCCATGTGATGGGGTATCTGTGTGGTTTTAATTTGTATTTCCCTGATGAAGAGTAATGTTGAGCATCTTTTCCTGAGTCTGTTGGCCATCTGGATGTCTTCTTTCGAAAAGTATCTATTCATGTTTTGTTGGGGCCCAGTAGGCAATAATAGCCCCCAAGCAATATTTTGCCTCTTGGCCGCACATATGGCTTCTGTTCATCCTATGGTTTTCTCATTACTTTGCAAAGAAGCCATATGTGCGGCCAAGAGGCAAAATATTGCTTGGGGGCTATTATTGCCTACTGGGCCCCAACAATGTTTTCTACCCATTTCTTCACTGGATTATTTGGTTTTGGGTGTTGAGTTTGGTAAGTTCTTCATAGATTTTTGGATACTAACCCTTTAACTGATATGTCATTTGAAAATATCTTTTCCCATTCTGTCAGTTGCCTTTTAGCTTGTTGATTGTTTCCTTTGCAGTACAGAAGCTTTTTATCTTGACGAGGTCCCAATAGTTCATTTTTTGTTTTAATTCCCTTGCCTTTGGAGCTGTGTTGAGCATGAAATTGCTACAGTTGAGGTCAAAGAGGTTGTTGCCTATTTTCTTCCCTAGGGCTTGGCTGGTTTCCTGTCTCACACTTAGGCATTTCATCCATTTGGGACTTTTTTGTGTATAACTTAGGAATGTGGTCTAGTTTCATTCTTCTGCACATCCAATCTCCCTGCACCATTTGCTAAAGAGACTGTCTTCTTTCCATTGGCAATTTTTTCCTGCTTTGTCAATGATTGGTTGGCCATTCATTTGTGGATCTAATTCTGTGTTCTCTCTTCTATTCCATTGGTCTATGTGTCCGTTTGTGCCAATATCATACTGTCTTGATGATGACAGCTTTGTAGTAGAGGCTAAAGTCTCGAATTGTGATGCCTCCTGCTTTGGTTTAACTTTTCAATATTACTTTGGATATTTGGGGTCTTTTGTGGTTCCATACAAATTTTAGGAAAGTTTGTTCTAGCTTTGAGAAGAATGCTGGTATGATTTTGATTGGGATTACATTGAATGTGTAGATTTCTTTGGGTAATAATGGCATTTTAAGTTTATTCTTCTGATCCATGAGTATGGAATGTTTTTCCATTTCTTTGTGTCTTCTTCAATTTCCTTCATTAGGTTTCTATAGTTCTCATCATACAGATCTTTTACATCTTTGCTTAGGTTTATTCCTATGTATTTTTGGTTTTTGTGCAGTTGTAAATTGGATCAGTTTCTTTTTTTTAATTTTTTAAAATGTTTTATTTATTTTTGATACAGAGAGAGACAGAGCATGAGAGGGGGAGGGGCAGAGAGAGAGACACTGAACTGGATGCAGGCTCCAGGCTCTGAGCTAGCTGTCAGCACAGAGCCTGATGCGGGGCTCGAACCCACGAACGTGAGATCTGACCTGAGCCGAAGTTGGAGGCCCAACCGACTGAGCCACCCGGGCACCCCTGGATCAGTGTCTTGATTTCTATTTCTGTTGCTTCACTTTTGCTGTATAAAAATGTAACTGATTTCTGTACATTAATTTTGTAGTTGGAGACTTTGTTGAATTCATGGTTCAGTTCTAGTAGGCTTCTGGTGGAGTCTGTCGGGTTTTCCAGGTAGAGTATCATGTCATCTGTGAAAAGTGAAAGTTTAACTTCATCTTTGCCAATTCTGATCCCTTGTATTTCCTTTTGTTGTGCGATGGCTGATGCTAGGGGTCCCAGCACTATTTTAAACAATAGTGGTGAGAGTGGACATCCTGTCGTGTTCCTAATCTCAGGGGGAAAGCCCTCAGTGTTCCCCTATTGAGGCTGATATTAGTTGTGGGCTTCTCACAAATGCCTTTTATGATGTTTAAGTAAGTTCCTTCTATCTCAAATTTCTCAAGTTTTTCTTTATTAAGAAAGGATGCTATATTTTGACAAATGCTTTTTCTGTATCTATCAATAGGATTATATGGGTTTTATCTTTTCTTTTGTTAATGTGATGTATCATATTGATTGATTTATGAATATCGAACCAGCCCTGTAACCCAGGAATGAATCCCACTTGATCATAATAGATAATTCCTCTTATATGCTATTGAATTCAATTTGCAAGTATCTTGTTAAGTATTTTTGCATCAGTATTCATCAAGGATATTGGCCTGTAGGTTTTTGTTTTTGTTTTTGTTTTGTTTTGTTTTGTGCTGGGTGTCTGTCTCTTTTGGGAATCAAAGTGATGCTGGCTTCGTAGAATGAGTCCAGAAGTCTTCCTTTCTTTTCTATTTTTTGGGATAGCTTGAGAAGAATGGGCATTAACTCTCCTTTAAGTGTCTGGTAGAATACCCCAGGGAAGCCATCTTGGCCAGGTCTATTTGTTGGTAGATTTTTGATATCTGCTTTGAATTCTTTACTAGTTATGGGTCTTTTCAGATATCCAATCTCTTCTTGTTTGAATTTTGGTAGTGTTTGTGAGGTTAGAAATTTGTTCATTTCTTCTAGGTTGTCCAGTTTGTTGGCATGTATTTTTTCATAGTTTTCCCTGATTATCGCTTGCACTTCTGAGGGATTGGTTATAATTGATCCATTTACATTTGTGATTTTGTCTATTTGTGTGGTCTCTTTTCTTTTTGAGAATCCTGGCTACAGGTTTATCAATTTTGTTTATTTTTTTTCCAAAAACCAATGGAAAGCAACTTGACAACAAACTATAAAAAGTACCCCAACTCTTGGTTCCATTGATCTGTTCAACTGTTTTTTTGGATTCTATATTGCTTAATATTTCTTTAATATTTTTCTTCTTCTGGGGCGCCTGGGTGGCTCAGTTGGTTAAGTCTCCGACTTCAGCTCAGGTCAGATCTCACTTTCGTGGGTTCGAGCCCCGCGTCAGGCTCTGTGCTGACAGCTAGCTCAGAGCCTGGAGCCTGCTTCCATTTCTGTGTCTCCTGCTCTCTCTGCCCCTCCCCCTCTCATGATCTGTCTCTCTCTGTATCAAAAATAAATAAAACATTTAAAAAAAATATATATTTTTCTTCTTCTGCAGGGTTTGGGGTGCTCTTGTGACTCTGCTTCTAGTTCCTTTAGGTGTGCTGTTAGATTTTATATTTGTGCTTTGTCTAATTTCTTGAAATGGGCCTGGAGTACAATGTACTTTCTTCTTAGGACTGCCTTTGATGCATCCCAAAGACTTTGGTTTGCATTTTTATTTTCATTTGTTTCCATATATTTTAAAATTTCTCCTATAATTACCTGATTGGCCCATTTGTTCCTTAGTAGGGTGTTGTTAAACTCCATGACTGGATGTTTTCCAGACTTTTTCCTGTGATTGATTTCAAGTCTTATAGCCTTGTGATCTGAAAGTGTTCATGGTATGATATCAATTCTTTTATATTTATTGATCCAGTATGTGATCTTCTTGGAGAATGTGCCATGCACACCTGAGAAGAAAGTGAATTCCATAGCCCCAGGATGTAGGGCTATATATCTGTCAAATCCATCTGGTCCAATCTGTCATTCAAGTCCATTGTTTCTTTAGTGATTTTCTGTCTAGTTGATCTATCTATTGCTCTATGTGGAGTATTAAGGTCCCCTGCTATTATCACATTCTTATCAATAAGATTGTTTCTGTTTGTGATTAATTGTTTTATGTATTTAGGTGCTACTGAATTCGGTGTAGAAATTTATTTTTTAAAATTTTTTTTTCAGTTTGTATGGAATCTTTTTTTTATAATAGTTTATTGTCAAATTGGTTTCCATATAACACCCAGTGCTTCTCCCCACAGGTGCCCCTCAGCATGACCATCACCCCCTC
>PJEM01012852.1:0-18686 GCA_004023845.1 Helogale parvula | reverse complement strand
CAAATGGCCATAGAGACATTTATTTTTGTTAGTTCATCCTGACGGATAGACCCTGTAATAATTATATAATGCCCTTTACATCTCTTGTTACTGCCTTAACTTTAAAGTCCTGTTTGTCCCATATAAGTATGGCTACTCCGGATTTCTTTTGACTTCCAGCCACAAGATAGATATTTCTCCATCCTGTCACTTTCAACCTGAAGGTGTCCTCAGGACTAAAATGAGTCTCTTCTGGACAGCAAATAGATGGGTCTTGTTTTTTTATCCATTCTGATACCCTAGGTCTTTTGATTGGAGCATTCAATCCATTTACTTTTAGTGTTAGTATTGAAAAATATGGGTTTAGGGTCATTGTGTTCTCTGTAGGATTCATGCTTGTAGTGGTGTGTCTGATATGTTTTGTTCCTTGCAATATTTCCCTCAGAGTCCCCTTTAGGATTTCTGGTTTAGTGGTGGCTGGTTTAGTGGTGATGAATTCTTTCAATTTTTGTTTATTTGGGAAAACCTTTACCTCTCCTCTATTCTGAATGGCAGGCTTGCTGGATAGAGGATTTTTGGCTGCATATTTTTTCTATTCATCACATTGAACATTTCCTGCCATTCCTTTCTGGCTTGCTTAGTTTCAGTAGCTAGGTCAGCAACTACTCTGATAGGTCTCCATTTGTATGTTAGGGCCCTTTTATCCCTATTATGCTTTCAGAATTCTCTCTTTATCCTTTTATTTTTCCATTTTCACTATGATATGTCATGCAGAAGGTTGATTCAAGTTACCTCTGAGGGGAGCTCTCTGTTCCTCTTGGATTTCAATGGCTGTTTCTTTCCCCACACTGGAGAAGTCCTCAGCTATGATTTGTTCAAGTACCCTTTCAGCCCCCTTTTCTCTCTTCTTCTTCTGGAAGGCCTATGATATGGATATTGATCTGTTTGATTGCGTAACTCAGTTCTCGAATTCTCCTTTCATGCTCCTTGATCAATTTCTCTCTGTTTTTCTTGGCTTCCTCTTTGTCTATAATTGTGTCTTCTAATTCACCTATTCTCCACTCTTCCTCTTCAATCTGTACAGTGGTTGCCTCCATTTTATTATACACCTCATTTATAGCATTTTATATTCATCACAACTATTTTTAACGTCCATAATCTTTGTAGCAATAGCTTCTCTGGTATCTTCCATGCCTTTTTCAAGCCCAGCGATTAATTTTATGACAATTGTTCTAAGTTTTTGCTCAGTTATGTTGCTTATATCTGTTTTGACCAAATTTTTAGCTGTCATTTCTTCCTGGAATTTCTTCAGAGGAGAGTTCTTCTGTTTTATCATTTTGGCTAGCTTTCTGTCTCTTGTAAGTTTTAAAAGCTTGTTATGCACTCTGCACCTGCGTGTTCTGCTATATTAAAGGAGTGCTATTGATTGTCCAGGCCTGTCCATTCAGGAAGTGTTCTTTTAATGGTGTCCCTTGGTCTCCCTTGTTGTGCCTTTGGCTGTTTTATTTCCCTCTTCATAGTGCTATTTGGAACTCTCCACCATGTGTACTTTGGCTTGTTTCTTGAGGTAGCCCTGGAAAGGAAAACAGACAAAGAAGGAACAAAAGCATGCAAACTCACAAATAAATCAAACAAACAGGCAAGCCAATTGGGAAGAAAAAACAAAACAAAACAAAAACAACAAAAGACTAAAGACAGTCTAAAAGCATAAAATCAGAAATCCCCAGATACAAGTAAAGAGCAAGGTGGTGGCAGTGCCGATGGAAGAGAATATACAAAGAGAGACATAATAGGAGTGAGGAGAAAAAGAAGTGGAACATTGACTAGGCAGAGAGACTAAAAGTCTTAATTCAGATAGGGAAAAAGGAGAATATGGCAGGAGGTAAGGAGGAAAAAGAACAAAGATAATGCTACCTAGAGAAGCTATGTAGTCTGATTATTTCAGAGAGAGAGAAAGGATGGTAATGATGGAGCTAGAACATACATCAAGAGAATGGATTATATATGCCTGTTTAAGCAAACCTATAACCAGAATACCTGGTCCAGAGGAGGGGAGAGCTAAGAACGAGATAAGGGAGAATATATCTGAATAGCAAGAATTGATCTAGAGTCAATCACGGCAATGCATCAGTGCTGATCTTGGGAAAGGGGCTATTTCCGTATCCAGGCTCCAGTAACAAAGCTACTATGCAGGGCAGATGGGCACGGTTTGGTGTAGGCAGGTCTCTCTCCATTGTGGGTTCCTCGGGCCCCGCCTCTGAAGCTGTCTTCTGAGTGGATTTCATCTCTTTTCCTCCCAGACTCTTGCAGTTAAGAGTCCTTTGGCTTCAGCCCTTCTTTGTTTGAGAGGTGCAGGCGAGAAGTACAGAACTCCCTATTTCTCTGCCATCTTGTCACAACTCCCACATTTTCTTTCTTCTTTGCTGCTCTGTTTGTGTGAGTTCCACTGCCATTTTAGATCTGCCTTGTCTTCTAGATCACTCATAATTTCTTCTGCTTATCTAGTCTGCTGTGAAATTCCTCTAGTGCATTTTTAAGTTTAGTTATTGTTTTTTTTCAGTTTGGTACTTTCTTATATATTATACATCTTCATTGAAGTTCTCCCTGTGTTCTTCCATTCTTCTCTGAAGTTTGTTGAACATCTTTATTAACATTACTTTAAATTATTTATCAGATAAATTAGTTCCTTTTATTTTATTAAGTCTTTTTTTCTCCTGATAGCTTATCTTGTTCTTTCATTTGGAACATGTTTCTCTGTTTCTTCATTTTGCTTGGCTCTGTTTATTTCTATGTATTAGGAGAAACAGCTACTTCTTCCAGTCTTGCTGGAGTGGGCTTGTGTAGGAGATAAACTTTATCATTCAACCCTGCCCTAGCTCTTGGTTGCCTGTCACACCTTTGCGATTATCTAAGATTTGGTGTAATGGTTTATGCTGATTGGTTAGGACTTACACTATGTTTTCTGTAGCTGTAACTGAGATTTCAGTTTCTTCTAGTGTTCTTGTTTTTGTCTTCCTTGTGAAGTCTTTCTTGAATGGAATCTGAACTTTACAGTGTTTTTAACTATAATCCTGTGCACAACTATAATATTGTGCAGAGATTCTGTTGCTGTGATGGTAGTTTATTGGGAAGGGATAGTATTCTATAGCCCTATGATTAAGTCTTTCATCTTTTATGGGTTTTTGCTGCTGAGATATGACTATTGCAAATATTTCTCAGCTCCCTCCACCTTAGATGTGACAAGGAGGTTAGAGGGGGCTAGAGTTGGTTAGTTTCCCTTTCCCAGGTCAAATAAAGTAGTTTTTCCTGAGTTCTGGCTTTTGTTACAGAGAGCTGGAGGAAGGACAAAGTGCTATGGCAGGTATATGGCTCCTTTATCTCCAGTTTTCAGGGCAAACGTTCTTCTTGTGACCTCAATTCTCTGATGGATCTAAAAAATTATTGTTTTCCAGTTCATTCAGTTGTTTTACTGTTGTAATGATGGGAGTGATGCTTCAACGGTCTTTACATAGCACAGCAGAAACCTGAAGTCTAGGCTATATATTTTTGTGCTTGAGGCTCCCTCCCAAGGTTGTCAACAGAGGGACTCAATTTAAATTAAAAAACCCATTTCCTTGCATTGACCTTGTTTAGCTTAATACTGTTGATCCTTTTTCTTTCTTCTTTGACCTACTGAGAGCAATCTGTCCATCAAAAAAGTGACAGTTTAAAAATGTGGTCAGGGACCATAGGGGAGGGAAAGGGAAAAAATAGTTAAGGAGAAGGAGGGTATCAAATCATAAGGGACTCTTAAATACTGAGAACAAACTGAAGAGTTGGTGGGGGCTGGGAGAGATGGGGAGATGGGTGATGGGCATGGAAGAGGGGACTTGTTGGGATAAACATTGGTTACTATATGGAAACCAACTTGACAATAAACTGTAATTTAAAAATGTGGTCAGTTCCTGATCCTACAATGAGGTTGTGAGCTCCCAGGTTAGTAGAAGTCAGATAACAGGTGGGCCTCCATTTGTGTGAGGTTCATCCTTCCAAAACCAGCTTCAGGCCAAAAAAAGACTCTGCCAGTGCTCCCATGCTAACCAACTCACCCACTACTTCTGTTTCCCAGTCCTAGGACTCTCCTGAGTCTCCTGCTGACCAACTCTTCTCCAAGATCGCCTTCTAGGAGAGGCTTGGAGAACATTGGAGGGAGGCAAGCAACAGTGACAGATACACACAGCCTCACAATGGCATGGCTTTGGGCCTTCGTCTACAAAATCATCTCCAAATTATTGCTGGGAAAGAGGAAGACAATGAGAGTTCCTCAGCCTGATGCCAATTGTGGCAGCTAGTACACAAGGGTTTGCTGGCCGGAGGAAGAGCCTCCCAAGTCTCCTTGGTATATGGAGGGGCCATGAACCATGGTGCCCGGGAACAAGTTCTAGGCAAGGACTTTGGAAGCAGGCACAGTCACCAGACAATGCTACCTGGAGCCATGATGCATGAGTCTATGGAAAAGCCTGGGAAGGAAGCACATGGAAGGATTGGAGTGGGGTGAAGGCCAGATCCAGGCTTGTGACTGCCAAACCAAAGATGTCATACCAAAACTATTAAGTTTGCAATAATTCCCTTAAATTATTTTTGGAAAAAACTCTTATTTAACATTTAAGAACCAGATGGTTACATTTGGAATAGTTTCTGTATCAGTCAGATTTTGTATGTTAGAAACTGGTACTATAGCTTGAGAGGAGGCTTAATTCTGGACAATATATCTTTTACAGTAGTTTCAATGTAAAAACCCTTTAAAAATTTTTTTTATTTTTATTATTTTATTTTATTTTTATTTTTAATAGTTTATTGTCAAATTGGTTTCCATATAACACCCAGTGCTTCTCCCCACAAGTACCCCCCACCATGACCATCACCCCCTCCCTTCCTCCCCCTCCCCCTTCAGTCCATGGTCCGTTTTCAGTATTCAGTAGTCTCCCTTGATCTGTGTCGCTCACTCTTCCCCGCTCTCTTTATTTGGCTCATGTGTGAACACATACTGATAAGCTGAGGCTTTCAACCTGTGATGTGGCCACAGTCTTTAAGAGAAAGAGCAAGCATTGCTATCCTTTGAAACAGCATCTACTGGGTCTTATGTTGCTGCATGTGCATGAATGGACCTGCTTTTATGCTTGCATTTTTTTCTGTTGAATATCTGTTTTGAATTTGCATATTTATGCTTTGATTCCTCTTATAGAATTGATTTGCATTGACCATAAACTGTAAGTTAAAAAGTGTGAAATAAATAGGTGGCTAAAAGAAGGAGCTCATTTGTTCTGGGGAGGGAGCCAGAGAATGAGAAAGGCACTGGAGAGGGGAAATGACCAAGGCTTTTCTAAATGTTCATGGGGAGATGTAATTCCTTGTCCCCCATGGAGAGGTGGGTGGGGGTACTTGCCACTCCACTAGGCCAACCCTAAAAACATTATATATAATTTGCCACCCAAATGTTTTGTATCTTATATAATAGGATTGTTGAACTGCCCAGAGAAAGAGAAAACTGAAGAGTGCTGTCCTTGGAAACAGCCTGCCCAACTCCTGCTTTAACATAGGACACACACAAAGTGTGAGTTTCCTCTGTCAAAAGAATATTTTGAAACTATCTAAATTGAGCCATCCATCCCATGCATGTAATCTCCAAATGAGGGAACCCAACATCACAGGAATATTGGGATGTCCTGGCATGAACAAATGAAGCAGAGTTTAGGGGTCCAGCTGAGTCTGAGGAAACTGAAGAATGGGGAACACCCAAGACGGTATGGCTGCACTGTTTCCTTCATCTCTCTTCGCTTCAACATTGAGAGGAAAGAAGAGGAAGTCTCTAGAGGCAGAAAAGCCCCCTCCCCACAGCAGGCACACAGTCGGCCAGATGCAGAATGGATAGGACACCAGAGTTTGCAAATTGGACAGATAACTTAATGCTAAAGTTATATGAACACTGTGGGCTCTGCTATTGAGAAACAAGAAAGAAGGGCTCAACAGAGGCAATCAAAAGCAGTGATTTGAAAAATATGAAAGACATGAAAACATGTCATGTCCTACCTTGCAGTGTTAAGATTATCCAAGCAGATGGTTTTGACTTGCAATTACGTATTTTAAAAATATTTTCTTGTAATTGTTTCCATTTGCATGAGGTGTATGGAAAAAAGCATTGACTTGCTTTTTTAATTACAAAAGTAATAACACACCCTCCCTGTAAAATATATGATGCAACAGTATCCATAGTATAAACAGACCATAATTTATCCATTCTTCCTAGTAGCAAATATGTGGTATTCCACCCCTACTTTCACTGCTGCAGTGAACATCCTCTTATATATTTAGGTGCTGGTATGCTTATTTTTATAGATCAGATTCCTGGATTTGGAACTGTTGGGTCAGAGGATGCTCACATTTAGAAATTAGTAGACAGGGGTGCCTGGGGTGGCTCAGTTGGTTAAGTGTCTGACTTCAGCTCAGGTCAGGATCTCACGGTTTGTGGGTTTGGGCCCCTCACCAGGCTCTGTGCTGACAGCTCAGAGCCTGGAGCCTGCTTCAGATTCGGTATCTCCTTCTCTCTCTGCGCCTCCCCTCCTCACGGTCTGTCTCTCTGTTTCTCAAAAATAAATAAACATTAAAAAATAATTTAAAAAAAGAAATTGGTAGACATTAGCAAAATTGACCTCAAAATGTACCACTTTATAAGCCCACCAAAATGTGTGAAAGTGCTCAGTCTATGGGAATATTTGTCTCCTCTGTAAGATTCCCATGCTGCCAATGACAACTTGATTCCCATCTACTGTTGAGGTTAAGGTCCTCTCTCTGTTCTGCATGCACTTGTGAGTGAGCCATGCCTGGGCTGTCTCAAGCAAAGGTAGCCTTACTTCACAGTTGTATTTTTACACTGGATTGGGGTACACACAGAGGTGCTGTGTTCATTATTTCCTGGTTTTGAGGAATAGCTACATGAAAAATGTTATCAGTGAAGAGAACTAAATACCCCATGTACTATTTTTAGAAACTTTCAAGCAGGTCATGGGGTTTGACTGGACAGAGACTTTGGTTTCTATTCTGAATATTCTGGCCTCTTGGGTGGCCTCCTGGGTGGCCTCCAGCATGGGCTGTATGGCTCACAAAACATGTAGCTTAATGTCTAAGATCCCTTCCAACATTAAACCTGGGCTTCTCCGTTACTGAAATTGCACTGGTAGAGCTATTAGCTACTTAAAAATAATTTAACTTGCCTTTTGTATCAGCTGTTTGTTTTTCTTATTTAATGTATAAAAACAATCTTAAAGGAATAATCATTGTATACAGTCAAGGAACATATTTTTAATGTTATCATACAACATTTGTGAGTAGGACCCCAAAATATTTGCACACTAATACAAATGATTATACATAACCAACTTTTTCTGAATGTCATACATAGTATGTTAATAAGGCTATAACTTTTTTAAAGTTTTAACTTTAACTCCAGCTGGTTAACGTATAGTGTAATAGTAGTTTTGAGGGTACAATATAGTGATGCAACAATTCCATACATCACCCAGTGTTTATCATGACAAGTGCACTCTTTAATCCCCATCATCTTTTTAACCTATCCCCTGATTGACCTCCCCTCTGATAATCATCAGTTTCTTATCTATAGTTAAGAGTCTATTTCTTTTTTTTAATGTTCATTTAATTTTTTTGAAGGGGAGGGGCAGAAGGAGATAGGGTGGCAGAGGATCCAGAGTGAGCTCTGTGCTCACAGCAGAAAGCCCAATGCAAGGCTCAAACTCACAAACCCTGAGATCATGACCTGAGCCAAAGTCAGACAGTTAATCAACTGAACTACTCAGGCATCCCAGAAGTCTATTTCTCAATTTTCCTCTCTGTCTCTCTCTCTCTTTTTCCCCATTTCCCCATTATTTTTCTTAGCATTTTTAATGTTTTTATTTTCTTTTTAGTTTTTTTAAAGTTTTAATTTAAATCCAGTAAGGTAACAGTGTAATATTAATTTCAATTACAATTTAGTAATTCAGAACTTACCCACAATACTCTATGCTCAACACAAGTGCTCTCTTTAATCCTCATCACTTATTTACCCTTCTCCCCACCTCCCCTCTGGTAACCATCAGTTTGTTTTCTATAATTAAGAGTCTGCTTCTTGGTTTGTCTCTCACTCTCTTTTTTCCCATTGTTCCTTTAGTTTCTTAAATTCCACATATGAGTGAAATCATATGGTATTTGTCTTTCTCTGACTGACTTATTTCACTTAGCATAATATTCTCTAGCAGCATTCATGTTATTGCAAATAGCCAGATTTCACTGTTTTTTTTTAATAGCCAACTAGCGTTCCATTATCTATGTATCTATCTATCTATCTATCTATCTATCTATCATCTATCATCTCTCTCTCTCTTTCTCTCTCTCTCTCTCTCTTTCTCTCTCTCTCTTCTCTTTATCCATTCATCAATCAATGGGCCCATGGGCTGCTTCCATATCTTGGTTATTGTAATAATGCTGTTATAAACATTGGGGTGCATGTATCCCTTTGAATTAGTGTTCTTTTACTCTCTGGATAAATACCCAGTAGTGTGATTCCTGGATCATAAGGTAGTTCTATTTTCAATTTTTTGAGGGCCCTTCATACTGGTTTCCAGAGAAGCTGCACCAGTTTGCATTCCTACCAACAGTACAAGAGGGTTCCCACATCCTTGCTGACACCTGTTGTTTCTTGTGTTTTTTATTTTAGCCAATCTGGCAGGTGTGAAGTGGTATCTCATTGTAGTTTTGATTTGCATTTCCCTGATGATGAGTAATGTTGAGCATTTTTTCATATGTCTTGTTGGCCATCTGGATGTCTTCTTTGGATAAGTGTCTATTCCTGTCTTCTGAACAGGACTATAATTTTATCATAACAAGTAGCCAAGCATATTTTCATAAGCTCAAAAATGAACTTGTTCGATTTGTTGGAGAAACAATCACAATAGATGGCCAAATGTCCTATGTAGAATCCCATAAAATCAGTGGTATGCTGGTGTTGATGTCTTTAGAGCCAGTTGTGGGTATTTCTTCCCAAATCCATCAATAATGTCGCATCAATGGCTTGAAATCAGTCACAGTGGTAGTATTTACACCATGGAAATGAACAAATTCTATGCCTTTTTTCCCAGAAACCCAGTCATTTAGCACTTATCTGATACCACTGCATTCCTTTATTATTATCTCCATATATTACTCTATTGCATTAGGTTTTCTGTCTCTGTAGTTTCCTTCAATCTGAAATAATTCCTTAGCCTTGCCTTATTTTAAATGACCTTGACATTTTTTAAGAGTATCAGCCAACTTGTCTATTTTTTCATGATTTATAAATTTTGGGGGTTAGGAATACCTTCAAATTTATGCTGTTGTTTTCTTTTCACTGCTTTGCCTCAGGAAACATGGTATAAATTTATGTCATATCTGGTGGTGTTAACTCTTGTCACTCTGTTAATGTGGAGTCCGCCAGTCTCCTCCATTGTAAAGTTGATAAGTGTTTTGTGCTTCTAAATTAATAAGTAATTACTATTTTGTGGGAAATATTTTGAAACTTCTGTTGTAGAGTAGAACTTTCTCTTCTCCCTTATTTGAATATTCATTTATTTATGTATATCAGTGTAGATACACATATCCTTAGATTCCTATTTTTACATATCTGTAAGGTCCATTAATTACTGTGATGTTCATATTTGGCTAGTGAATTTCTTTAAGCTGAATTTTCTGTCAAATTGACATCTCCCCTTCATTCTTTGAGTACTTCCTTACTTTCTAGTACAGGATCTTTTAGACCAATTCTGGTATATTTTTTTCAACACTAAGCTGTTAATTTTGACACTACTTACCTATAGATCATGTTATATTCCACAATTTAAGGGCTTAATCCTATAAGACTGCCTCTCATTTCACATACCCTTGCAAGTCCATGCTTCTGACAGCTATAAATTGGAGGTTCCCACAAGCTTCAGAGGTTTGATAATTTGCTAGAGCACCTCACAGAGCTCAGGAAAACAGTTTACTTACTAGACTACTGGTTTATTATAACCCATGAATAGCCAAATGGAAGAGATGCAAAATGCAAGGAATGGGGTAAGGGTGTGAAGCTTCCATGCTTTCTGGGTGCACCACTCTCTCTACCTCTCCAAGAGTTCACCAACCTGGAAGCCCTTTGAATCTGGTCCTTTTGAGTTTTATGTAGGCTTCATTATATATACTCTATTAAGTCATTGGCAATACTGGTAATCACCAGATTTAATCACCAGGCACTTAATCTCCAGCCTCTCTTCACCATCTGAGTTTGGAGGCGGAAAGTGGGAGGTGGGTCTAAGTTTTAACCTTTTATTTACATACTTGGTTCCTCTGATAACCTGCCCCATCATTAGAGGGCTTTCCAAAAGGTGCTTGTTATGAATATTAAAAGCCACCCTTATAGCTTTTACCATTTAGGAACTTCTAAGAGTTTTAGGAGCTCTGTGCTAGAGTCTAGGAGGAAAAGCAAATAAATATATACTTTCATTAATCATTATATCACACCTATCTCGTGTTTTCCCGGCCTCAGCCCTGGAATCCACCATTTCTCAAAGGAACCTTCATTTCTTTTAGTGGAAAACAGTACCAAACACTAAATTCTGGATACTAGGTGTGTTTATTTGTACTGGAATGTTATTGTTTCAAAAACAGACAGAGCTTGGAACCATAGGCATGCAGACACACTTCTATCTAGACATCTATCTATCTGTCTATCACCTATCTACCTATCACATGTGTGTGTGCTCCATATATCTGTACATAGTAAAAAACATGAGTTCACAGAGTTATTCTTTCATTTTCTTCTTTCTTCTTTCTGTATTTTTGTATTTGTTTTCTGACTGAAAAACCTTTCAGCACACTTAGGGAATTTTTGTATTTGCTCAATTCCTTGTTGATCAATTCTTGTCATTATTCATCCTTGTCATTATTTATTTTAATGCTCAAACTGTCCCGTAACTGGCCAGTGGAGCCTCTTCATCCTAGCTCCTATGCCCTCATCAGTTTCTGAGCAGATCTGAATACAAGATGTTCCAGATTCACCTGTACTTTCTCTGCTCCAACCCTGGAATCAACCATTTCTCCAAGTTTATTTCAGTGGGAAATGGCATTTAACACTGGGATCTAAGCCTAATAAGTTAACTCATTGCTTATGAGGTATCATTGCTTCTAGAAATTTTAGAACTAGAAAACATATATAAAAAGTATTAAAAATATACAAGCTAAACAATAATTCTTATCCAATCCAGTAAGATTTCCCTACATCTTTCCTCCATTCCAGTTTCTTTCTAGTCTTTCACAGCACATAATGTGACTACTGACAACATGATTTTATTGTTACTCATTTGCTTAGTCTTACCATACACACAAGCTTTGGAATTGCTGCTTTTTCTTAAAGAAAAAAAATTTATATATTTATTTATTTATTTATATATAAAATATACATATATAAGTATATGTGTGTGTATATTGTATATGTGTATATATATGTATAGATGTGTACACACATGTATAAACAAAGGTTCCTCTTTTTGTTCTCTTTCTGCTGTGTTGAGTCTTTAGCCTTTGCTGACATTTTTGTGATGTCAGCCTTTGCTTCCTCCACTGTAGAAGCAGAAGAGCAAATCCCAGCCAGGTATCCAGGAAGCCACCAAAGACCCAGATTCACAGGCAAGAGAGTGCTCACCACAGGCCCAGGGTGGGATCTGAGGGTTCATAGGGCTGTAACCAGGTGTCACGGTCATCTTCTTCCAGATGTCGTGTCCCCCTAATAAGTAATGGGCAGATGGTGAGGGGATCTGGGTGTTCACCACCGTCATGAGCTCTGGGCCTGAAATACGCACAAAGCGTCCCTGAGAAGGTGTCAGTGAAGGTGAAAATGTGGGAGCCATCAGACACGTTGAAGAAGGACAGTTTTCCTGCCTCCCAGTCCAGGAAGATGCCCACACGCCGGGGCGGCACGCGCAGAGTGAGGGCGATGCGGTGTGGGTCCAGGACGAAGTACTCACAGTGGTTCCACAGCCCCATCACCCAGTAGCCGTTGGCTGGGCTTAGGCGCATAGGCCCCAAGCGAGGCACTGTAGCCAGACACACACCCAGGAACCAGCGGCTGCGCCGTCCCACATGCACTTCCCAGTAGTGACGGCCAGCCGAGAAGCGCTCACAGCTCAGCACACACGTCTGCTCAGAGAACCGCTGCGGGTCCCCCGCCACAGGCCCGGACACTGTTGCGCAGGAAGACACGCTCTTGCCATCCTCGGAGACCTCCAGGCTCCAGTGCGCTGAGGCCGGATCAAGGGTTACATCCACTGTGCAGAGGCACGGGGTTAGGGCCTGTTGAGGACGGTTCTGGGACCTGCCTGTCCCCTTCCCTGACAGGTAAACCGTAGTGTTCTGGTGGTCATTCCCACCCTGAAACCATCCCTATTTACTGAAGCAGTTTGTAAGTCACTCTTAAGTACCTGAAAGCCTTAGGAGGAATCATATTTCTTTCCTGAACTGAAGTTTCCTGAATGCCATACTAGGTGTCATGGAGAGCAGAGATAGAAAACAAGGTAGATTTGTGGGGATGGAGGCAGGCTCACTTTCCCCAACTCCTGGTCAAGGGGAAGGGGGTCATAGCTGGTTCAATTCCGGACTGATGTTACCACCCTGTGTGACCTTCAGATCATCATGTGAACTCTGAGCCTCAGTTTTATGGCAATGTTAGGATTTTAAAACTGAAAGGGACCTCTGAGATCATCTAGTCCAATGCCCTGCACTCCAACACCTCATCCCTCAAAGCTACGGTGATAGGTGAGAACCCCAAGGATCTCTTCTTTCAAATGAGAAGTTCCTACAAATAGGCCCTAGCAACCTTCCTGCCAGATGAAAACAAAACTGGTAAAACACAGAAAATGATGTGCTTTCAAAGAAGGGTATGTGCACACAAAAATGTGCATGTGTGAGTATAATCATATGTGCACATGCAGGCATACGTGTCATGTTGTATATGTGCAAATGTAGGCTTATGCTATGTGTCTGTGTGTGCAGCCTCCATACTTGGCTCTTGAGCAGACCTTTCCTGTAATCTCAGATCTCTCCACCTCCCTTCTGTTTAAAATCCAGCCAATCCAATCACAAGTTAACTTGATTTCAGTTACCTGCATGTTGTTGGGCTGCTCTCCACTCTGAAACCAAGCAGAAAGGAAAACAGGTTTAGAGATCTACGTCAGTAGCTGGGGAATGCTGAGGGAGGCTCCAGACGCATGAGGAATGATATAAACCCAATGATCTCTTTCCCACCATGACAGGTAGTTTGAGTCCAGACTGGTCTGGGTTCACATGGCATTTCTCTGGGTAGGTGTCTGATGTCAGTGCTGGGATATACGAGATGCGTATGCAGTCTAACCTTGTGCTGAGAAAGGCAGGAGAACAAAGCATGTGAGCAAAGAGAACCAATACAGGTGGCTGAGATGCCCTGAAAGTTGCACATGAAACTTCAATCTGACCAGTAGGTTCAGTCCAAGAAGGCCTGGCTGAACATGGCTCCTGTCCTAAAATGCCCTTTAGACATTCTGTCTTCCTTCCTTTCTTAATATGAACCATTCTGAATGGATTTCTGTTTTATCTTGTTTTACTTTACAACAGGGAAATCAACAAGTCACAAAATAGCAAAAGTAATAAAAGTTTTCAGAGATTCATACATTTATAGCAGGGCCTTTCAAGCCTGGTTTTACATGAGAACAACTAGTAGAACTTCATTTTTTAAAGTTTATTTATTTTGAGAGAAAAAGCTAGTGAGGGAGGGGGCAGAAAGAGAGGGGGGAGAGAGGCTCAGCATTGTCAGTGCAGAGGCTGATGTGGGGCTCAAATTCATAAACCATGAGATAATGACCTGAGCTAAAGTCAGATGTTTAACTGAGCCACTCAGGCACCCCTAAAGAGTGTTTTTTAATTAAAAAATGTTTGTTTATTTTTGAGAGAAAGAGAGTGCGCACATGCGCATGAACATCAGTAGGGGAGGGGCAGAGAGAGAGGGGGACAGAGGATCCAAATCGAGCTCTGCCAGCTCTGCGCTGACAGCAGAGAGCCTGATGCAGGACTCCTGCAGGGCTCAAACTCATAAACTGTGAAATCATGACCTAACTGTGAAATCAGATGCTTAACCATCAGGCACCCCATCAGAATAACTAGTAGAACTTTAAAAACATATAGCTCTTTCATTGAATAGCTAAATTCTATAAAGATGCTGATTCTTTCTAAATTTATTCCTAAATTCAAAGCAACCCCATGCAAACTGCTTTTGGATTTTTTAAAAAGAATTTTGTGAATTTATCCTAAAATTTAAAATGGACCTAAAAATGTCCATTAACTTTTAAAAGGAAGCAGAAATGGAGGATAACTTGTACTCTGGAGTACCATAAAAGTCATAGCAGTGAAAACAATGAAGTATTAGGTGGTCAAAATATAGACCTATCTACAGATGGTCTAGTAGATGGCACTGGGAAAACTGACTCACTATATAGAGAAAACTAGCTGGATTCTCACCTAACACCAAATTACATAGCAACATTCAGATGGATTAAAGACATACACATAACATATAAAGTGAAGCAGAAGAAAGTGAAAGAGAGTATCTTCATGACCTAAGTGTGAGGAAGGCGTTCTTCAATAGAATTTCAAAAACACTTGCCATAAGGTAAAAATTTGATGAATATATATCTGCATAAGAATATTAATCTCTCACTGCTATTAAACATTGTAAATTCCTTCTTCTAGTTTGTCACCTATCAGCTATGTTCATGGTTTCCTACTGAAAAAAAAATCATTAATTTTGATAAAATCTAATTCATCAGATTTTTATCTTAAGACTTGAGTTTTTGAAACTTTGTTGATGATAACTGTACATATGTACACGATAACTGTACATATGTACACGTGTCCCCTTGAATCAATAAAAGAAAGATAGCAACCTCATACTAAAGCTAGCCAAACTTCTTAGTATCCAGAGTAGGACAGACTGAAGGAACAATGAGCAATCGTCATCTCCATTGACAGGCTAACTCAGAAAGCTGGCTCATATGGGATGTAGACACGTGGAACCTCCGTGCACTGCCAATGGCAGGAGAATGACACTGTCCTTGGAGGAATCCCTCTACCCCATTTAGTGACATATCCCCCATGGACCAGCAATTCCCTTCCTCGGCCTACATCTCAGAGTAATCTCCACACAAAACTAGAAGGCAACACATTTGAAACTATTCATTCAGAAATCTGTGTGGTGGTATGGAGTTATAGGCAGGGTGGATATCTGTTCCAAGAGGGTGGCTGGCTAAAATGGAGTACTCTGCAGCAAGGAGACACAGACAAGATATGGTGCCAGGGATGGGTATTAAAACACAGTGATGAGTGAAAAATAAAAGGGAACAGCACAAGACTGTAAACATTATTTACAGAAACTAAAATGCTTGTGCACAAAGCAGAAATTCACCTTTTGCAAGAATACATACAAAATAAAGCTACACATTAGACTGATTGCTTTATGTGGGGGATGGAAGAAGGTATAGGGAAAAATATTTACAGATAGGGCAACATGTCACTCTAGACCCATGAGTCATAGTCTTTGAGGGTCAGTGCCAGGATCTAGATGATTCTGATGGGCAACCATAATTTCTACCAATGATTTATAATATGCTTACACCTCAGGACAATATAAAAGTAAATAGAAAAGCAAAAGCAGAATATAACTTATACTAAGTGATATACATTAATGCATGCCATGTGCCTGTGGAAGAAACCAGAATGGCATGGCTGGTTAGTCAGAGTGAGTGACTGGGATGTTGAGATGTAAAGTGGACAGTGGGAGGGAGACAGATTTCACTCACCAGCCTGGCCTTCAGCCCTTCTCCAGTCTGAAGCAGCCATGAAAAAATGGAATTAGAACACCAGGTCAGTGCTGCTTCCCTGCTTATACATTACATTTTGCACCCATCCCTGACCTTTTCCCCTTTCTCCTGCCACCCATATGTCTATCAGCATTCTTCCTGGGCATCACAATTGGTTGGGGTATGAGAAGACCATATATGGAAAATCAGATGCTAAAATATAGATGAGAAGAAAAAAATAAAAAAGGGTTCACTTACCAAGCTCTGTCTGAAGCTTCCCTGTAAGGAAAACACACATAGGAAACATCAGTCTTTGGGTAAGGGGAACGACCTTCCCTAGGCATTTAGGCCACTGGAAAGAGGTTTCCTAGTCTTAAACCACTACTCACCACACCTCATCTTAGTCTTATAACACTGATCTGCAGGATTCTTATGCCTCATCCTATTCCTTCCTCTAAGGCAGAAATCTGCACAGGGCTGAAAAAGGAAAACAAGTCCTGATACTAAGGGGTTTCTTTCCAGGCCTCATGTCTTGTTTGCCCTGAAATCAGAAACTTTTCTTAGGGAGGAGGTCCTTCGTAAGTCCAGGTACTGAGCACAGCCTGCGTGAGCCTCAGGGTCACTTACTGGGTACACTATTTAAAAGACTGGGAAGACATCACACTCAATTATTTCCCCTGGCCAGATATTAAGACTTTGATATTTTACCACTAGAAATGCATTCCTTTGACTTCTCTGCCTTATGTCTCACTTTACAAGTAAATCATTCTGGCAAGAAGTTTGGGGAGATGGCAGAATTGGAGGACGCTGAGTTCACTCCATTGCATATTTTCAACTAGATATCACCTACATCCAAGTCAATAAAGCAGACAGCAATCTGAAGACTGGCAGAACAAACTGCACAACTAAATATGGAGATGAAGCTGCATCTGAAATGTTAGGAAGGTCAGAAAGGTGAGGGAGGCTGCATGTAGGAGAAAAGGAGCTGCACACATGGAGAAAGCAGAGAAATGGGCATTCACACCAGGAAGTTCACACGTGGAATATAATATTTCGAATACAATATTTGAAAACCAAAGAAGCAGAATTCCTTGAGTCTGTAAAACCAGTGAGACTTGGAGTCTGGAGATTTAGAAGTCAGCTGATTCACCCAGGCAAGCCCAAGGGTGAGTGATAGCTGGATCACTGCCCTGAAGGAGACAGCAACCCACACAGATGCAACATAAAAATGGCAGTTTATACAACACAAGGGACAAAATAGGAGATAGAGTTGTTCACACTGATTTTGGAGCATGTTAGGGGACTTCAAAAATGAGAAAGCTGGCAGATGATACTTTTCTTCCCCAAAGCCAGCACAAACACAAAGACATCTATGGGAGATAGGGCTGCACAGACACTTCTTATATAACCCACTAGCAGGATGCTATGTCCACAAGGTCTTCTAGGGACCAGCCCACACCAACCAACCTAATAACTTTAACCCTGGGCTCAGGGAAATTTTTGTTAAGCCACGTCACCCCAGCTGCACATCCCCAAAACTGTTGGACACAAGCTCCAGCCACACCCAAGCCACCTTCATACTCTGTGCCCAGCCTTGTGCCTCTAGCAACCCCAGCACACAGCCACCAGCCACTGGAGTGTTTCAGGGCATCTGACATAGTATTAGTGGCCAAGCACAAATTTTGATAACACTGTCACCCTGCTCCCAAATTCCCCAGCAGGCATGCCCTCTTAGAGATGGGAAGGAAAACCCATCTAGGGATGCCTGGGTGGGCCCGTTGGTTAAGTGTTTGACTCCAGCTCAGGTCATGATCTCATGGTTCGTGGGTTCAAGCTGTGCTGACAGCTCAGAGCCTGGACACTGGCTCAGATTTTGTGTCTGTCTCTGTCTCTATTCCTCCACCATTTGTGCTCTCTCTCTCTCAAAAATAAACATTAAAAATTAAAAAAGAAGATTCATCTATATATTGCCTATAAGAGACCAATTTTAGACTTAAAGACACCTGCAAAATGAAAGTGAGGAGATGAAGAAACATCTATCATGCAAATGATGTCAAAGGAGAGCCAGAGTAGTGATACTTATATCAGACAAAATAGACTTTAAGACAAAGAGACAGAGAAGGACACTATGTCCTTTATTATTATAAAGGGGACAATCCTACAAGAAAATATAACAATTGTATAAATTTATGTACTCAACACAAAGCACCAAAATACATAAAACAGTCAATAATAAACATAAAGGAGCTTACTGATACTGATACAATAAGAGTAAGGGACTTGAACTCCCACTTACATCAATGGACAGATCATTGAAACAGAAAATCAACAATGAAACAATGATTTTGAATGACACACTGGAACAAATGGATTTAACAGATATATTCAGAACATTCCATCCTAAAACAGCAGAATACACATTCTTCTCAAGTACACACAGGATATTCTCCAGTATAGATTAGCCCACAACACAACCTTCAACAAAGGTTCAAGACTGAAATCATGCCATGCATTATATATATATATATATATATATATATATATATATATATATATATACACAATGGAATACTATATGGCAATGAGAAAGAATGAAATATGGCCATTTGTAGGAAAGTGGATGGACCTCAAGGGTGTCATGCTAATAGAAATAAGTCAGGCAGAGAAGGATAGATACAATATGTTTGCACTCATAGGTCTAACAGGAGAAACCTAACAGAGTACCATAGGGAGAGGAAGGGAGAAAGAGAGCTGGGGAGAGTGAGGGACACAAATCATGAAAGA
>PJEM01012851.1:0-44315 GCA_004023845.1 Helogale parvula | reverse complement strand
ATGAAAGAGATTGAAGAAGACACCAAGAAATGGAAAAATATTCCCTGTTCATGGATCGGAAGAATAAACATTGTGAAAATGTCATTACTACCCAAAGCAATCTACACATTCAATGCAATCCCCATCAAAATTGCACCAATATTCTTCTCAAAACTAGAACAAACTATCCTCAAATTCGTATGGAACCACAAAAGACCCCAATTAGCCAAAGTTATATTGAAGAAGAAAACCAAAATGGGAGGCATCACAATCCCAGACTTTAGCCTCTACTACAAAGCTATCATCATCAAGACAGTATGGTATTGGCACAAAAACAGACACATAGACCAATGGAATAGAATAGAAAACCCAGTCAAAGTCCTTTGACTTCAGCCATTCTTTGTTTGAGAGACTCACGAAGTACGGATCCCCCTACTTCTCCACCATATGGGCCATTTTATTTATTTGTTTATTTATTTTAATGTTTTCGTTTATTTTTGAGAGATAGGGAGAGCACGAGCAGGGGAAGGTAAGATAGAGAGGGACATACAGAATCTGAAGCAGATTCCAGGCTCTGAGCTAGCTGTCAGCACAGAGCCTGATGTGGGAATCGAACCCACAAACTGTGAGGTCACGACCTGAGCTGAAGCTGGACGCTTAACTGTTAAGCCACCCAGGCGCCTCTATTTACTGATTTTTAATATAATTTATTGTCAAGTTGGTTTCCATATAACACCCAGTGCTTTCCCCACAAATATCCCCCTCCATAACTATCACCCTCTTCCCCCATTCCCTCTCCCCCGTCAGTTTTAAGTTTGTTTTCAGTATTCAAGATTCTCTCATGATTTGCCTCCCTCCCTCTTCCTAATTCCCCCCCACCATTCCCCTTCTCATGGTCCCCTGTAAAGTTTCTCCTGTTAGACTTATGAGTGAAAACATATGGTGTTGGTCCTTCTCCGCCTGACTTATTTTGCTTAGCATGACAGGCTCGAGGTCCATCCACGTTGCTACGAATGGCCATATTTCATTCTTTCTCATTGCCATTAAGTATTCCATTGTATAGATAAACCACATCTTCCTGGCCCATTCATCAGGTGATGGACATTTAGGCTCTTTCCATGATTTGGTTATTGTTGAAAGTGCAGTGAAAAGTATTGGGATACATGTGCCCCTATACATCAGCACTTCTGTATTACTTGGGTAAGTCCCTATCAGTGTTATTGCTGGGTCATAGGGGAGTTCTATTGATAGTTCTTTGAGAAACCTTCACACTGTTTTCCAGAGCGGCTGTTCCAGTTTACATTCCCACCATAAGTGTAGGAGGGTGTCCGTTTCTCCACATCCTTGCCAGCATCTATAGTCTCTTGATTTGTTCATTTTAACCATTGTGACTGGCATGAGATGGTATCTCAGACTGGCATGAGGTGGTTTTGATTTGTATTTCCCTGATGCTGAGTGATGCTGAGCATCATTTCATATGTTTGTTGGCCATGTGGATGTCTCATTGGAGAAGTATCTGTTCATGTCTTCTTCCCATTTCTTCACTGGATTATTCATTTTTCAGGTGTGGGGTTTGGTGAGTTCCTTGTAGATTTTGGATACTAGTCCTTTATCCAATACGTCATTTGCAAATATATGTCCCCATTACGTAGGTAGTCTATTAGTTTTTTGTTTGTTTGTTTGTTTCCTTTGCAGTGCAGATTTTTGTTTTATCTTGATAAGGTCCCAATACTTTTTGTTGTTGTAATTGTTCTTGATTCCCTTGCCTTTGGGTATATGTTGAGTAGGAAATTGCTTCGATTGAGGTCAAAGAGGCTGTTTCCTGCTTTTTCCTCTAGGGTTTTGATGGTTTCCTGTCTCACATTCAGGTCCCTCATACATATTGAATTTATTTTTGTGTATGGCATAAGAAAGTGGTCTAGTTTCATTCTTCTGCATGTTGCTGTCCAGTTCTCCCAAAAATACCTGTTAAAAAGCCTGTCTTTCTTTCCATTGGATACTCTTTCCTGCTTTGTCAAAAATTAATTGGCCAATTCTGTGTTCTGTATTCTATTCCATTGGTCTATGTGTCTGTTTTTGTGCCAATACCATACTGTCTTAATGATGACACCTTTGTAGTAGCGGCTAAAGTCTGGGATTGTGATGCCTCCCATTTTGGTTTTCTTCTTCAATATTACTTTGGCCACTCGGGGTTTTTCATGGCTCCATAGAATTTTAGGATAGTTTGTTCTAGCTTTGTGAAGAATGTTGGTGCAATTTGGATTGGTTGCATTGAATGTGTAGATTGCTTTGGATAGTAATGACATTATCACAATGTTTATTCTTCTGATCCATGAGCATGGAATGTTTTTCCAATTCTTTGTGTCTTCTTCAATTTCTTTCATAAGCTTTCTATAGTTTTCATCATACAGGTCTTTTACATCTTTGATTAAGTTTATTCCTATGGTTTTTCGTGCAGTTGTGGATGGAATCAGTTTCTTGATTTTTTTTCTGTTGCTTCATTATTGGTGTATAAAAATGCAACTAATTTCTGTACGTTGATATTGTACCCTGAGACTTCGCTGAATTCATGAAGAAGTTCTAGTAGGCTTCTGGTGGAGTCAGTCGGGTTTTCCATGTAGAGTATCATGCCATCTGTGAAAAGTGAAAGTTTGACTTCTTCTTTTCCAATTCTGATGCCCTTTACTTCCTTTTGTTGTCTGATTGCTGATGCTAGGACTTCAGCACTATGTTAAACAATAGTGGTGAGAGTGGACATCCCTGTCGTGCTCCTGATCTCAGGGGCGAAGCTCTCAGGTTTTTCCCCATTGAGGATGATATTAACTGTGGGCTTTTCATGAATTGCTTTTATAATGTTTAGGTAAGTTCCTTATATTCCGACTTTCTCAAGAGTTTTTAATAACAAAGGATTATTTATTTTGTCAAATGCTTTTTCTGCATCTATCGACAGGATCATATGCTTTTTATATTTTCTATTGTTAACATGATGTATCACATTGTTGGATTTGCGAATATTGAACCAGCCCTGTAACCCAGTAATGAATCCCACTTGATCATGGTGGATAATTCTTTTTATATGCTGTTGAATTCGATTTGCTAGTATCTTGCTGAGTAATTTTGCATCTACATTCATTAAGGATATTTAAAGATGGTGGAGTAGCAACGTGAAGCGGGTAGCACTTGAGTCTGTGTGCCAACTTCGGTTTTCGGTATTGGCAGCAACAGTGAACGCTGAGCGGAGAGTGCCTACGGTGGTTGGCCAAGATGCCTAATATTAAAATCTTCAGCAGCTGTTCCCACCAAGACTTATCCCAGAAAATTGCTGACCGCCTGGGCCTGGAGCTAGGCAAGGTGTTGACTAAGAAATTCAGCAACCAAGAGACCTGTGTGGAGATTGGTGAAAGTGTACATGGAGAAGATGTCTACATTGTGCAGAGCGGCTGTGGCGAAATCAATGACAATCGGATGGAAATTTTGATCATGATTAACGCCTGCAAGATCGCTTCCGCCAGCCGGGTTACTGCAGTCATCCCATGCTTCCCACATGCCCGGCAGGATAAGAAGGATAAGAGCCGGACTCCAATCTCAGCAAAGCTTGTTGCAAACATGCTCTCTGTAGCAGGTGCGGATCATATTATCACCATGGACCTGCATGCCTCTCAGATTCAGGGCTTTTTTGATATCCCAGTGGACAATTTGTACGCAGAGCCAGCAGTCCTGAAATGGATCAGGGAAAATATCTCTGAGTGGAGGAACTGCACTATTGTCTCCCCTGATGCTGGTGGAGCTAAGAGAATGACCTCCATCGCAGACCGGTTGAATGTGGACTTTGCTCTGATTCACAAAGAACGGAAGAAGACCAATGAAGTAGACCGCATGGTGCTGGTGGGAGATGTGAAGGATCGGGTGGCCATCCTGGTGGATGACATGGCCGACACCTGTGGCACAATCTGCCACGCGGCTGACAAACTTCTCTCAACTGGAGCCACCAGAGTTTATGCTATCTTGACTCATGGAATCTTTTCTGGCCCGGCCATTTCTCGCATTAACAATGCATGCTTTGAAGCAGTAGTCGTCACCAATACCATACCTCAGGAGGATAAGATGAAGCACTGCTCCAAAATACAGGTGATAGACATCTCCATGATCCTTGCTGAAGCCATCAGGAGAACTCACAATGGGGAGTCCGTTTCCTACCTGTTCAGCCATGTCCCTTTATAATAGAATTATTGCTGAGGCTTTTTACAAAATAAAGTGAACCCCGCCCCTTGTTCTCCCTTGGTATTTGATGAAAAATCCAGCAGAAAACCCAGCTTGCTCCAGTGTAGCTTTCCACACCCCACCTAAAATTAGAGAAAGAAGGATTAAGATTTACCACTGGGATTTCCTGCCTGCATTGTCTCATTCAAGCCTCTCTCGCAGCTTTGCAGTTTTACCCACACCTGAGGTGCTGCAAGATTGCAGACTGGGGAGGGTGTTGTGTTGTAGGGGTGTTTGAAGTTGATGGGGGAAGCTCAGACTACTTTGCATGTGAATATTTCAGGGTTTCCTTGGTTCCGAACTACTGGCAACAAAGTCGACCCAGTTCCCGCCCGCTCCCCACCCCTCCCCAATCTTGACAAGCTCTCAAAAGTCTATATGCTAAACTATAGCAAGAACCCTAGGTGGCCCCAGCCCAGCTCTGCTTGCTGAGTCCTGTAAAGCAGGAGCCAGCAGGCAGCGCCTTGGTGGGGGGGCCTGCGGGATGGCAGCACACAGGGCAGTGAATGTTTCTTGGGAGGAAGTAGCCTGATCCTTCACCCCCTGCTTGGGGACTGTGTAGCTTGAATTCTCCTTTGTACCTGTTCCTTTCCATTTGACTTGACCTTCAGCCATCTTGCCCTCTCCCTGGTCAGATAACCCTCTGGGGCCCAAATGTTCCTTGTACTACAGTCTTCGGGAAAGCAAACTCACCCCCCGCTACATGATCTCTAACATTTACAAGGGATTGTTTTTGTTGTAGCTTAATTTTCCTGAGCCCGCTACCACTGCAGTAGTAGGTTTTCAGTGGGGTCGTAGTGCCTTTTGATTAATTTAAATATCTCATTTTCATCTTCCTCCCATTGATTTGGCCTGTCCAGTGACCCAAGATCTCTGTTAAAAAGGTTGATGTTACTGTTTACTGTCTCTTGTAGAGGAAACTAATAAAGTGTGTTTGTGTGGGGGAAAAAAAGGATATTTACCTGTGTTCTCTTTTTTTGTTGGGTCTCTGTCTGATTTGGGAATCAAAGTGATATGTGCTTCGTAGAATGAGTCCGGTAGTCTTCCTTCTATTTCTATTTTTTGGAATAACTTGAGAAGGATGGGTGTTAACTCTGCTTTAAATATCTGGTAGAACTCCCCTGGAAATCCATCTGGCCCTGGGCTTTAATTTGTTGGGAGATTTTTGATAACTGATTCGAGTTCTTCACTGGCTATGGGTCTGTTCAGATTTTCTATCTTTTTTCGTTTGAATTTTGATAGTGCATGTGTGTTTAGGAGCTTGTCCATTTCTTCTAGGTTGTCCAGTTTTTTGGCATATAATTTTTCATAGAAGTCTCCTATGATTGGTTGTATTTCTGAAGGATTTTCATTCATAATTTTGCCTGTTTGGGTGTTTTTTCTGTCTGAGAAGCCTTGCTAGAGGTTTATAAATTTTGTTTATTTTTTCAGAAAACCAATTCTTGGTTTCATTGATCTGTTCAATTGTTTTTGTAGCTTCTATATTGTTTATTTCTGCCCTTATCCCTATTACTTCTTTTCTTCTGCTGGATTT
Organism: Helogale parvula; assembly: GCA_004023845.1. NCBI lineage: Eukaryota > Metazoa > Chordata > Mammalia > Carnivora > Herpestidae > Helogale > Helogale parvula. The sequence continues at coordinate 38,542 of PJEM01012851.1, read as the reverse complement.
GTGGTGCTCTTGCTGCTCCCCTTCTAGGTCCTTTAGGAGCTCTGTTAGATTTTGAATCTGCGCTTTTTCTAGTTTCTTGAAATAGGCCTGGGTTGCAATGTACTTTCCTCTTAGGACTGCGTTTGCTGCGTCCCAGAGAGTTTGGATTGTTGTTTTTTTGTTTTGTTTTGTTTTCACTTATTTCCATATATTTTTTGATTTCTTCTTTAATTGCCTGATTGGCCCAATCATTCTTTAGTAGGGTGGTTTTTAGTCTCCAAATTTTGGGGGATTTTCCAGACTTTTCCTGTAATTGATTTCAAGTTTCATAGCATTGTGATCTGAAAGTGTGCATGGTATGGTTTCAATTCGCTAATATTTATGGAGGGCTGTTTTATGACTCAGTATGTGATCTATCTTGGAGAATGTGCAATGCACACATGGAAGGTGAATTTCCTAGCTTTAGGATGCAGAGTTCTAAATATATCTATCAATTCTATCTGTTCCAGTGTGCCATTCAGGTCCATTATTTCTTTAGTGATCTTCTGTCTGGTTGATCTATCCTTTGTTGTAAGTGGAGTATTAATGTTCCCTGCAATTAGCACATTCTTATCAATAAGATTGTTTCTATTTGTGATTGTTTTATGTCCCAAATTCGGAGTGTAGATATTTATAATTGTTGGTTCTCCTGATGAAGAGAGCCTATAATTATTATATAATTCCTTCTTCATATTTTGTTACTGCCTTTACTTTAATATCTAGCTTTTCTGATGTAAGTATGGCTACTCCTGCTTTCTTTTGACTACCAGTCGCATGATAGGTATTTCTCCATCCCTTACTTTCAATCTGAAGGTGTCTTCAGGTCTAAAATGAGTCTCTTGTAGACAACAAATGATGGATTTTGGTTTTTGATTCATTCTGCTACCCTGTGTCATTTGATTGGAGCATTTAGTACACTTACATTTAGTGTTATATTGAAAAATGTGGGTTTGGATTCATTGTGTTCTCTGTAGAGTTCATTTTTGTAGTGGTATCTCTGGTATCTTGTATTTCTTGTAACATTTCCCTCATAGAGTCCCCCTTAGGATTTCTTGTTTGACTTTTTAGTGGTGATGAATTTTCTCAATTTTTGTTTATTTGGAAAACCTGTATCTCTCTTATCGCTGGATAAAGGATTCTTGGATGCATATTTTTTCTTTTCATAATGATGATTTTCTGCCATTGTTTTCTGGCCTGCCAAGTTTCGTTAGATAGGTCTGTAACCACTCTGATAGGTTTCCCTTTGTATGTTAGGGCCCTTTTATCCGTAGCCGCTTTCAGAAGTCTCTCTTTATCTTTATATTTTACCAATTTCACTATGGTATGTTGCCGGAGTCCAGCTCTAGCAGGTCCAGGGTTCCCCTGAAGATGGATGGTGTCAGTGAGAGAGTGAGTCTCGAGTTTCTTTCTGATCACCAGGGAGGCATCTCTGCCATTCTGGCAGGCATCTCTGCTCTGTCTGTTCCTGAAGCTTTATTTATGGTGACAGGTACAAGGATCAGAAAGAGCAGTAAATGATTTCTCATAGATAATTTTTACAATTTTCTCAGACATGGGTTCTGCAGAAGTTACAATTCTAGTAGTAATGGTTGTCATAAAAAAATACTTAGCTACAGGCACTCATGTTGTTATAGGTATTTTTTTAAAAACCTTAGGTCTAGCCTTAAGGAAGCGACTTTTAGACAAGAGGCAAACAGCATTGTTTAGTAAAGGTCAGTTTTTTATGAGTAAGGGTCATTAGGCTGTTTATAACTCTAAGAGAAAGTTCCTAGAAAAACAAGTATCTCAGGAGACACCATGCCTGCTCTCACAGCCCCTAAGATGATTAATACATTTTATTGCAGCCGTGACTTTTACAAAGGCATCCAGGCCCAGAAAGCAGTCAGTTATCAGTTAATTGCTTAGGGGAAATTTTTATGTTGCTTGCCTTAGTCGCATTAGGGTGTATCTAGTTTAGTCATTTTTTCCCTAACTAGGTGTCTCAGGGATAGGGCAGGGGGACAGGCCACTCCTGACACTAATCAGCAAAGCACTCTGAGGTTTGGTGCCCAAGCAGAAATGAAAGTTTCAAGAGGATAGATTTGGGAAGGTGTCTGGGGTCAAGAGACCGTGCAAACTTGCCGTACCCTCACCAGGAATTTTCACTCTACTGGTGAATTCAGATAGCTCCCAACAATATATTGTGCCGAAGTTCAGTTCTTAGGAGAGTTCGATATGCCTCTTAGATTTCAATGATTATTTCCTTCCCCAAATTGGAGAAGTTCTCAGCTATAATTTGATCAAACACCCCTTCAGGACCTTTTTCTCTTTCTTCTTCTTCAGGAACTCCTATGATACGGAGATTGTTCCATTTGATGTGTCACTCAGGTCTCGAATTCTCCTCTCATGCTCTTATATCAATCTTTCTCTCTTTTTCTCGGCTTTCTCTTTTGCTATTACTGTCTCCTTTAATTTACCTGTTCTTTTCTCTGCCTATTCAATCTGTGCAGAGGCTGCCTCCATTTTATTATGCATCTCATTTATAGCCTTTTTAACTTGTCACAGCTGTTTTGAAAGTCTTTACTCTTTGTATCAAGAGTTTCTCTGATACTTTTTTCAAATCCAGCGATTAGTTTTATGAAAATTGTTCTAAATACTTGTTCAGTTATGTTGCTTATATCTGTTTTGAGCAGTGTGACTTCTTCCTGGAATTTCTTTAGAGGAGATTTCTTCCATTTTGTCATTTTGGTTAGCTTTCTGTGTCTTATCAGTTTTAAAAGCTTGTTATTCACTCTGCACCTGTGAGTATTGCTATATTAAAGGAGACTCATTGACTATCCAGGGCCTGTCCATTCAGGAAGTGTTATTTTAATGGTGTCTCTTGGTTTGTCGGTTTCTTTTGTTGTGCCTTTGGTTATTTTATTTACCTACTTAACGATATTTGGGAGTCTCCATCATGTGTGCTTTGGCTTGTTTCTTGAGGTAGCCCTAAAAAGGCAAACAAACACAGAGGGAACAAAAGCATGCAACCACATGGACAAATCAAACAAACAAGCAAACCAAAAGGGGAAAGAAAAGAAAAGGAAATAAAAGGAAAAGGAAAAGAAAAAGAAAAAATAGGGGACAGAAACAAAAGACAATGGAAAGTCTAAAAGTGTATAACCAGCTAAAGGGAGAGATAAGAATGAGATAAGGGAAAATATATCTGGATGGCAAAAAATAAAAAAGCAGCTCTCCCATGCAGATGGACGTGGTTTGGTGTAGGTAGGTCTTGGGGGCTGCTCTCCGAGCCCCGACCCCCTTGGTGGTTGCGGGGAGAAGAATGGCAGCTCCCCAAGCTCTGCTCAAACCAAGTGCTGCAAGCCGTTCTTTTGAGTCTGATCTTCCTGTGCCGCAGGCAAGCCAAGTTGTATTTTCCAAGCCCCATGTCTTTTCCAAATCCAAGTCCATGCACTTGAATGTTACGGCTGGAGATGAGATGTACTCCCGCTGGCAGCGGGCTTCCTAGCCAGAATCGGTGCTGCTGCTGCCCAAAATGAGATGTACTCCCTCTGATGGCTGGCTTCCTAGCCTTTAAACAACAACTATATTTGGAATTCAGACTCTACAGGTGCAGCCACACTTTATCTTTCCCAATCTTAGAGGTTCCCTCTCTGTCCCTGAAATTACCCCTGTACTCTATACCATGAAGTGAATTAGTCCTCTAGTCCCAGTTCTACTACTTACTAGCTATGTGACCTAGAGAAGGTTAAATGAATTTATCTCCACTGACTTCACTTCTAGTTATCAAATCTCCATGTAGTTTGCACAGGTTGAATCCAAAAATTGCTTGCTTTTCATCTTTCCAGCAACGATGCACACCATCACTGTGTTTTTCATACTTCAGTTCTACTCAAAGATTTAAGTGACACTGTTCAGATAAGATAAATTCCTGGGCAGATCCAGATCACCTGCTACATTGGCTCTTACCAGACCAGACTCCTCACCATCCACTGATTATGCCATAATTCACTCTGCTTCTGCACCTTTGCTAATTCTGACTCTCCCATCAATTCTCAAGGCTCAGCAGTGACCTCTAGTTTCAAATGTAATGGACTTTCTTGTCTTCATTTCCCTCAACTTCTCTAAGGCTTTCAATGGAGTACAGTCCTCCTTCTTGAGGTCCTTACTTTGGCCCAAGTGTTATATTGTAGATTCACCGTAGGTAGGCTGCCTGACCAAAAAAAACAAAAACAAAAACAAAAAACAAAAAAACAAGGCTCAACTAACTTAATACATCTTAATTTATTTTCTTTTCTTCCTGAAAAGCTCTTTTATTATAGTGCTATTATGGATAATGAAGTATTTCAAGGTGGAGGGATGCAGTATTTGACCTTATAATTAACAATTGTGTTTAAAGTAATAATTTAATGACCATTAGGGTTTACCTTAAAGTTTCTTCCCTGGTATCCTATCATATCCAGTTGACAAGTTCAGCACACTATATACCATGCCCTGTCCATGGTGCTGAAAGATTTAAGAAAGCTCCACTAACTTCATAAATGACATTTGGGTTTTTTAAATTCTTTTTTTTAATTTTTATTTATTTTTGAGAGAGAGAGAGACAGTGTGAGCAGGGAAGGTTCAGAGAGAGAGGGAGATACAGAATCAGAAGACAGGCTCCAGGTTCTGAGTTAGCTGTCAGCACAGAGCCTGATGTGGGGGGTTCAAACCCACGAATCATGAGATCATGACCTGAGCCAAAGACGGATGCTTAACCAAATGAGCCACCCAGATGCCCCTAAATGGCATTTTTTATTATGGAAAACTAATCATTAATTAAAAGTCTACAGTCGAATTTGTACATTCATTATTTATAAGTTTAGAGCACTTCACTTACTGAACGATCCAGCAGTAAGTTGGATAAATAACATCTGGAAAAAACCCACAAAATATTCTCTTTATATGCCTTATGTACAGAACAATCCAAAAATAATTCATATAATTAGTGAAAGGTTTATTCTGAAATTTTTAAATCAGAATACAAAGAAAAGAAATCCAGTATTATCATGGAAGAAAGAGAAATAATATAGATTTAAGTTAACTTTATTTATTCCTTCCCAGCATATATATTATCCTTTTTATTTTATTTTTATTTTTTATTAGTTTATTACCAAGGTGGTTTCCATATAAAACCCAGTGCCCTTCCCCACAAGGTCCCTTCTCCGTGACCATCACCCTCCCTTTGCTTTCCCCCCTCCTTCTTCAGCCCTCAGTTTGTTCTCAGAATTCAAAGATCTCTCATGATTTGCCTCACTCCTTCTCCCCAACTCTTTCCCTCCCCCCCTTTCCTTTTTCCATGGTGCCCTCTTAGGTTTCTCCTGTTAGACCTATGAGTGCAAACATATGGTATCTGTCATTCTCTGCCTGACTTATTCGCTTAGCATGACTCCCTCTAGGTCCATCCACTTTGCTACAAATGGCCAGATTTCATTCTTTCTCATTGTCATGTAATACTCCATTGTATATACAGACCACATCTTCTTGATCCATTCATCAGGTGATGGACATTTAGGCTCTTTCCATGATTTGGCTATTGTGGAAAGTGCCGCTATGAACATTGGGGTACATGTGCCCCTATGCATCAGCATTTCTGTATCCCTTGGGTAGATCCCCAGCAGTGCCACTGCTGGGTCATATGGGAGTTCTAGTGATAGTTTTTTGAGGAACCTCCACACTGTTTTCCAGAGTGACTGCACCAGTTTACATTCCCACCAACAATGTAGGAGCATACCCATTTCTCCACATCCCCCCCGCCCCAGCATCTATAGTCTCTTAATTTGTTCATTTTACCACTCCAACCGGTGTTAGGTGGTATCTCAGTGTGGTTTTGGCCCTCAGTCTGTTCTCAGCATTCAAGAGTCTCTCATGATTTTCCTCCCTCCCTCTCCCTAACTATTTTCCCCCTCCTTCCCCTTCCCATGGTCCCCTGTTAGGTTTCTCCTGTTAGACCTATGAGTGCAAACATATGGTATCTGTCCTTCTCTGCCTGACTTATTTTGCTTAGCAGGACACCCTCGAGGTCCATCCACTTTGCTACAAATGGCCAGATTTCATCCTTTCTCATTGCCATGTAGTACTCCATTGTATGTGTATATGTGTGTGTGTGTGTGTGTGTGTGTGTGTGTGTGTGTGTGTATACACCACATCTTCTTGATCCATTTGTCAGGTGATGGACATTTAGGCTCTTTCCATGACTTGGCTATTGTTGAAAGTGCTGCTATGAACATTGGAGTACATGTGTCCCTATGCATCAGCACTTCTGTATCCCTTGGATAAACCCTTAGCAGTGTTATTGCTGGGTCATAGGGGAGTTCTATTGTTAATTTTCTGAAGAATCTCCACACTGTTTTCCACAACAGCTGCACTAGTTTACATTCCCACCAACAATGTAAGAGCATGCCCATTTCTCCACATCCTCATCAGCATCTGTAGTTTCCTGTTTTGTTCATTTTAGCGACAAGAGTGGTCTCTTAACTAACTGAGCCACCCAGGTTAACTGAAAATCTAAAGTTTTCTTTTATTCATAGTAAACATAGCTATTTTAAAACCTATTTTTGTTATTCTAAGTTAAATGATGTTGCTGTCTTTTCTGCTTGATCTTTTATGGTGTCTTGTTTTTTGTGAGAATACATTTCCTTTTTCAGAGTCAAGTATTTATTTTGCTTATTAAGTGATTTTTTTGCAATTTTTAAAGCATGGATGATAGCAGATTCTTCCAGAGAGGATTTGGGTTAGCTTGCACCAGATTCTCTGAATTCATAGCGTGATGATAACCAGACCACCCAAGTAATATAAACTTGGGCTGAAAATCCATAAGAGAGAACACTTGTGGCTAAAATTTAAGCAGAAGTTTTTCTTCTCACTCTAATCAGCATCAAGGCAACTGGCCCTGAAGTTCTTTGAGCATAGAACATCTACTTCATACTAAGGACTGGCACTTTGCAGTCCTTCATAATCAAAATCATCCTAATAGATTTTTTACTTTGAGCGCTTCTGGGGCTTTACCTTCTATGCCAAATGCCTTATGAGGCCATGAAAACTAAAGCTTAAAATTTCCACATTAAGTATATGAGCTCTTGACAAAAGTAAATTCATAGTGCCTGATTTGGGGCTAGACAATCCCTACTAAAGTATAAGCCCTTCTATCTTTTAATAAAGTTTTATATATTTTGTTCATCCATTTTTGTTAGCATTAGATAAATGTGGATTCCTAGTGTGTCATGTTACTGATTCACACCTTATCCCCAAATATGCTTATCACAAATCTTCCCATCTTATTCCTTCCAAGTCGCTGAACATCTAAGCAAACAATTAACCACTGCCATGCATTGATGAGGATCCAACCACAAAACATTTCTCCTTTTGACAAAGAGCATTTACAGATGGTGTTATGTCAAATCTTCCCTCTGAGAGGTTTCCCTTCTCACTGTTCTTTATGATCATCTTTGAATGGAGCTATAATGCTGTAATAGCCCATCTCTAGCTATTCAAAGTATACTCAAAACCATATGTAAACCAAATTCAAAAATTTTCCCCACCGCAGTCAAATGGCCTTAGGGAACTCCTCATGGGCTACAAGTATGAGACAGAGAAAAGTGGACTCTGCAGCAGTTATAAGAACACTGGGGAGGTGCCTGGGTGGCTCAGTCGGTTAAGCCTCCAGCTTTGGCTCAGGTCAGATCTCATGTTCGTGGGTTCGAGCCCCGCGTCAGGCTCTGTGCTGACAGCTAGCTCAGAGCCTGGAGCCTGCTTCCGGTTCTGTGTCTCCTTCTCTCTATGTCCCTCCCCCTCTCATGCTCTGTCTCTCTCTGTATCAAAAATAAATAAAACATTTTAAAAAATTTTTAAAAGAACAGTAGGAATGGATTTCATTTGGCTATACAACTTACCTGTGATTTCAAGGCCTGCTCAAGTCCGATGCCATATGTAACATTTCCCCCCTGATAAAGGAGTGCTGCTGAGCATGGTAAGATATATAAAACTCAGATCATAAGTCACCTTGTGAATTTCAGAATTGACCAGGGTACAGTATCAAACCAGGAGCTGTTTCTGAAAATCAGATTATGGAGTATAATCTTTTTTTTACAAACCCAGGAACTTAAGTGATGAATCTCCTATGACTGTTTCTTTCTCTGTCCCTCTCCACAATAGCCCCCTCCCTCTCACACACACACACAACACACACCAATATCCAATTAAGCATTTGGGGATAAATGGCAGATATGCTTGCCTGTTGCCTGGTTCAGTATGGCATTTCATTTTTGATGGAATATGTTTATACTTGCAGTACTTTATGGGATTTTGCTTCAGGAAAACTGCCTTGTAAGATGAGGAGTCATTACTTTTTATTTGATAAAATTATCTTTTCACAAGGGAATCGCTAACACCACTACAATTACTTCTCAAGGAGCTCATACTCAGAGTTTGAGAAATTCCTTGGAGTTTGAATAGTGGGTAGTCTCATTGCCAAATGTTAGAACCAGTTATAGGATTGATACATAAGGTTTTGGGGGAGGATAGAGGACAAAGGCAGTGCTTCTTTAACACCTTACTGAACTGCCTCCAATACCTCCATTCAAATTTAGTTTTATTTTGATGACTGGATTCTGAGATTATAGGGAAAATCTCAGCTATGGAATTGCTGTCTCCAATACTAAATAAGCCAATTTGATCTGAGGCATTCTTCTTTTCTATTGTAGGTGGTATAAAGCCAGGAATTTCCTGAGGGATTTGGGACCTCGAAAGCCAGGCCTAATCTTATTTGGGTTTGAGAAACCTGGATAAGAAATCTCTGATGTCTGGACTTGTATTGGATATACAAGATCTAATTATAGGTTGTGACTTTCCCTTCCAAAAGTCTCTTGCAGGGTAAGACTTGCAGGGTAATGCAACATGAAGAGGTATACTGGTAAGTTGTCCTTCAGAAAATAATAATAAAAACTGGTCAAAAATACATGCATAGAAACATACATATATGTTTATAAGCTTTTCCTGTAACTCAGTGGGGAAAGGATAGTGTTTTCAACAAATGGGGTTGGAACAAATTGACAAGGAAAAGAACAAACAACATATACAAAAACTAACTTGAAAAAGAATTTAGACCAAAACTTAAGAACTAAAATTGTTAAACTTCTAGAACAGTGTAATCCAATACATTATAATCTGAGCCACAATTGTGAGCCACATATGTAATTTTAAGTTTTCAATTGGCCACATTTTAAAAAGTAAAAAATAGGGGCGCCTGGGTGGCCCAGCCGGTTAATCTCCGACTTTGGCTCAGGTCAGATCTCACGGTTTGTGGGTTCGAGCCCCACATCAGGCTCTATGCTGACAACTAGCTCAGAGCCTGGAGCCTGCTTCCAGTTCTGTGTCTCTTTCTCTCTCTGCCTCAACCCCCTCATGCTCTGTCTCTCTCTGTATCAAAAATAAATAAAAACATTTTAAAAAGTTTTTTAAAAAAAAGTAAAAAATAATGGGTAAAATTAATTGTAATAATATTTTAATTTAATGCAATATATCTAACGTGTTATATACTTTTAGCATATAATCTATATGAAAGATTATATATCAATTATTTTATACTCTTTTGATAATGCTTTACCTTTTTTGAAAGTATTGTTTTGACTCTCCAGAGGTTAGAAATTCTTTAGTGTTACATCATACTTTCTTCCAGATCCAGAGATTCTAGGATTTGCTGAACACATCAGAATTGCTTACACATCAAACTGGATGCAGGAAAGAATGAGTGCAGAGACAGAGGTGAAGGTAAGATGTACTTCAGCTTCTTCTTTTTGTCTCTCATCTTTCCTCCACTCGCAGGCCCTGCATCCCCCTCCAGGCTTGATGATTTAATGAATATCCAATAAGCGATAAGTAGGAGCAGGTCATGAGGTCATGAGGAAATAAGATATGCAAACCCAAATCCCCCCAATTCCTCCACAGGAAGTTCTTTCTGAGGTCCACTCACTCTAATTCATGTTGCAGCCTCAATGCTTTCCTCAGTAGAATCCCAGGTCTGTGCAGAGGTGATCTAAAATACTCTTCTTTCCAACAAACAAAATGATCACTCCCTCAGGTCCCCAAAGACTTAGCTCAAATGTCACTTCTCATGAAAGCCTACTCTGAGGATAACATTTAAAATTGCAACCAACTTCCTCATCTTCCCTACTTTGTTCTTTATTTCTAAATCACTCTTCATTTACTGACACTCCTATAATTGACATCAGTTACTTTATTTATTGGCCATATCTTCCATCTGAATGTAAGCTCCACAACAGAAAGAATTGTTCCTGTTTTGGCTTGATGCATCCCAACTTCCTAGAATAGTAACTAACACATGGTAGATGTTAAATAAATAATGACCAAATAAATCTAGAAACTGAAACTTCTTAAAATTGAGTCTGTCACAGGAGGAGTATTTTCCTAGTATGTAATTTTCAAGTCCTCTGGGGGTTGGTGGATGGGTAGGGATATGAGGCTACTTACTCTCCTCCCAGAACTTCTCATTGTCCTTTTTTACCCCAGATGCAGCCACACATGCATGGCTCCCAGATGAAGTTCAACCACCAGCTATCTTGCCAGCCTTTTGAGCCAAGTCCAGGGGTTCTTAAACAACAAAATCAAAGCCATGAGGCAACTGGTGCCACTATGCTTAGCTGCAGCATGTGGAGCCCTGTGACCCTCCTCTAGCCCATGACCCCCAAATCTCTGGTTAGTTGGCAGGGACAGATGTTATGCCCAGATTTTAATATCGCCCCAAAAAAAACAGAGATTACCTGGGAGACCGAATCACACATGCAAAAGCAAAGGGCTTTATTACGAATTTAGGCCCGGCCAACCTAAACTCGGGCTCACAGACTTCAACAACACACTGGATCCACGTGGAGGGAGCCCCGAACAAAGTCAGGGAAGGGCTTTTATGAGTTTGGGAAGGGGGAGTTACAGGAAATTGTGACACAGGTACAGTGATCCAATCATTATTATACAATATTATTGACAGCAGGTTTAACCATTCACATTGCCTAGAGTATTTGTTACTTTTGGCGGGACCCAATCACAACATTTAGAGTATTGACCAATCACAGAGTGGGCCCAGGACCCTCATGTAGGGCGTGACTAGTCTTAGCCTCCATCTTTAGGCCTGCCCTTAGAAATCTTAAAGATGTTAGCTGGCCTTTCCTGATTGGGTGTTACAAGGGTGGTCCCTTTTGCCTTGGGCAATGTGTGCCCTTCTATTGTCTCATGAAGTCAGTTTCAGACCTGCATCCTTACACAGACACTAGATTTGGGTTTAGAACTGCAAGACCTTTAATTTCAGAAATTGGTTGTGACAGGGAGAAAAGCCTGAGGTGGTAGAGACAGCAGATTCATGTCTGCTTGGGTCCATGAAAAGGAAAGAAAAGAGGCAAATCCTGAACTCTCCTGTTGGAGAAGGGCTGCCATCCAGACTACAAGAGAGTAGGTGGTCTGACATGGGAGGTGGGTTTCACCCTTGGTGTCCAAGGGAATGGTAGTGGGATGTATGGGTCTTAAAATTATGAAGAGTCACAGAGGGACTCCCTTGGGGTCTGGAGGTGGATGTTGGGTGAATGCCCCACCCAGTCTCATTGTGGATCTCTTTGTAACTGAATTTAGTCTGCAGCTCCTATGCCTCTCCGGCCCTCAGTCCTGCCATTCTAGGCTTGGAGAATCACCTGGTTGATTCTTGGAGGTGCCTTCATTTCTGGAAGCATCAGCCAAACAAATGCCAGGGACTAGAGGGTCCAAAGTCTCATTCCAGGAGTCTGAGTAATTGAGGACTGGGGGACTCTCTATGTTTGTGAGGTCCACCACAGACCTGGAACCCAGCTAATATAGCCTACAGACCTTCTTCTTCCCTGAAGTCTGTTCACAGTCATTCAGCGAGGAGAAAACATCTATGTGACTGTGGAATTTGGGAAACACTTCACACCCTGAACTTGACACAAGATGGGGCACCCCATGCTTACAAAGCTCTGTGCACCTAGGGTGGCTCTGGGGAGGTCATCGCTGAGCAGGTAAAAGGGGAAGGAAAGTCTGTCCTCAGCCCTGTGCCACACGGGGGAACACTGTGCCTCTCCGATTCTGCACTGTCGTGGGGGAGGACTGATCTGTGTTGAGCAGGGCAGAAGGGGCTAACCTGGAGCCTGGGCAACAAATGCGCAGGGGCAGCCGCGGGGGGAGAGAGCACAATGAAGAAGTCTTCTAGACACCCCGGACTCCACAGGGCTCTGGCTGGGGGTAGGACAGGGGTCGGAGAAGCAGAGCGCTCAGCAGCCCTGACCTGTCTCTGAGGTTTCCATATATTCTCCCACAACCCTTCTCTACTGTCCCACAATGGCAACACCCAGGTAAATGGAAAAATAGATGTTTTCATCTACTCCCTATCCTTTTCCTGAATATCCTTTTTTAAATAAACCTTTTAGGAGTGTCTGGGTGGCTCAGTTGGTTAAGCGTCTGACTTCAGCTCAGGTCATTTTCTCACAGTTCATGGGTTCGAGCCAAGCATTGGGCTCTGTGCTGACAGCCTGAGCCTGGAGCCTGCTTCAGATTCTGTGTCTCCTTCTCTCTCTCTCCCTCTGCCCCTCCCTGTTTGCACCCACTCTCTCTCTGTCTCTCTCTCAAAAATAAATAAACTTTAAAAAATTTTAAAGTAAATAAACCATTTATTTTAGAGGAGTTTTAGATTTACAGAAAAGCTGTAAAGATAATAGTTTCCATACACCCCACATTTATTTCCACTATTATTAACATATTACCATGGTACATTTTTCATGCCTAACGAAGCATAACTGATACATTATTATTAACTAAACTAGGTTTTTATTTGGATTCCATTACCTTTTCCTTAATGTCCTTTTTCCTTTCCTGGATTTTTTTCTTTAAGTTTGTTTGTTTGTTTGTTTTTCATAATCTCCACACCCAGCTTGGAGTTGGAACTCCTAATCCAGAGATCAAGAGTTCCATGTTCCTCTGAGTCAGCCAGTAAACCTACCTTTCCTGAATTCTATCATTTAGTCCCTTTTTTAAAAAAGTTTTTAATGTTTTATTTATTTTTGAGAGAGAGAAAAAAAAGACAGAGAGAGAGAGAGAGACAGTGTGAGTAGGGGAGGGTCAGAGAGAGAAAGGGAGACACACAATCTGAAGACAGACTCCAGGTTCTGAGCTAGCTGTCAGCACAGAGCCCAACGTGGGGCTGCAACACACGAACTGTGAGATCACGACCTGAGCTTAAGTCAGACCCTTAACCGAATGAGCCACCCAGGTGCCCCCATTTAGTCCCTTTCATTTCTTCTTAGCTTCCTCTGTGACAGTTTCTCAGATTTTCCTTTTTTTTTTTTTTTACAACCTTAACAATTTTAAGGAGCATTGGTGAGGTATATAGTAGAATTTCTCTTAAGTTGAGTTTGGTTGAAGTTTTGATCACAGGCGTATGGGTTTGGGGACTGGTGAAGTGTCATTCTCAACACAACATATCAAAGATACATAGTATCAACTTGATTTATCACTGTTTCCTGTGGCAACTTAAACAAAGTACCACACGTTCATTGGCTTAAAACAACAGAAAATTATTCTATCACAGTTTTGGAAGCCTAAATTCTAAGATCAAGTCGACAGCAGGACTGCCCTCTCTCATTCCTTGTCTCTTCTAGCTTCTGTCAGTTACCCCGCATTCCTTGGCATTCTTTGGCTTGAGACTGCACTACTCAGATCTCTGCCTCCTTCTTCATATCACCTTTCCTATGTCTGTCTCTCTCTTCTTTGTCTGTTATAAGGGCATTTGTCTTTGAATATAAGGACCACTTGAAGAATCCAGGATGATCTCCTCATCTTAAGAGCTTTAACTTAATACATCTGAAAAGACCATTTTTCCAAAGAACTTAACATTCACAGGTTCTGGGGATTAGAGCATGGACATGTCTTTTGGGGTTCACTATTCATCTCACTATACCAAGATAGTGTTTCCTAGGTTTTTCTGCTATAAAGTTACTTTTTACTTGTCTCTTTCCATACTGTACTCTGGAAATAAGTCATTATGGGCAGGGAGTTATGCTCCACTTCTTTCAGGGCAGAGTATCCACATAAATTATTTTGAACTCTTCTGTATGGGAGATTTATCTATTTCCATTGGGTTATTTATTTATATCACTACAGACTCATGGATATTTATTTTATATTTTGGCCAAAATATAATATTTCTTTATTTTGTTTTTCATAAAATTTTTTCAACTTTGACCATTGGGAGTTCTTGTCTCTTAAGTCCTCATGGGTTTTTTTTTTAAGATTTTTTATTTTTAAGCAATCTTTGCACCCAATGTGGGGCTTGAACTCACAAAACCAAGACCAAGAGTTGCATGCTCCACCAACTGAGCCAGGTGTCCCCCCCCCACCATAATTTTATTTTTTGAGCTCTTACTTACATTCTGGCATTACATTTATATGGAGATTTTTTTCTTTATTGAGAAACTTGGGTACACCAGATAAAACCAATTCCTGGGGGCGGGGGAATAAAAACCCACAATAGGAAAAAAAATTTAACACTGTCTCTGTCATTGCAGAACCCAGAGAATATATTTCTTTAAATGAAAATTTCTAGGTCTTTCATAATTGACCTTTTGATATAAAATGACCTATTAAATTTCCAATTTGCAGTTTTTAGTGTTGAGGTCTGTAGAACAAACTAGGAAGTCTTCAAACCTTGAACCTTCAAACCTTCCATAAAGGGTTATCTGGCTGTTGAATCAAGTTTTCCTTGTCTAAGAGGTAGAAGCAGCAACAGCACCCACCTTGTTTCTTGGCATAAAAGGCTGTAGAACCACTACGGCTTCATCTACCTTGAAGCAGAGAGACTCAGGGGACTCCAGCTTATGCAGCAACTCAAAGCTGTCAACCTCCAGCAGCATTCCTAATATTTCCAGTCAAGTTTGAAGGCATTGTTTGGATGAGTAGGAACGAACATTATCCCAGAATGTGCTTCTGTTCCCAGGGAGCAGGGAGCAGGGGGAGTGAAGTGAAAAGGTGAGCAGAAAAGGAATGAGGGGTGAAGATTCAGGGAGAGGGAACACCAGGGTGCCCATTTGAGATGTATCCAGTGCTCTTTGACAGTTAATGGGAGAGGAACAGCACAGAAATATAAAGTCTGTCATCTGCACTGAGTGTTTTCCTGACAAGTCAAAGGCCCTCAATTCTAAATAGGGACTCCAGTGGAAACACGTATTATATTATACAACTTCACCCAACACACACACATAGACACACACTCTCTCTAGGTATGGATAAATGAAGAAAATGCTCTCATAAGAATTCACAGCAGGATTCATATCACTTGTGTGATCTAAAATGAAAATGCACTGAGAGATGGGCCAAGATGGTGGAGCAGCATGGAAGTTTTCTACTTCTCTCATCTCTGAAATAAAGCCTGATCAACACCAAACCATTTTTGTACACCTAGAAAATTGATCTGAGGATTAACACAACAATCTGCGTAACTTGAGCCACAGAACTCAGTAGGTACACCGCACAGAGAGGTAAACTGGGGGAGAGAGAAGCTGGGAAGTGTAGGGAGTTGCTTTTGCTTGCAGAGAGAGGACAGAGACAGGGGGCAGAGTACAGGAAAAGCACTCCCCTGAAAGCATCTGAAGAGAAAGAGAAAGAGTGGAAACATCCATAAGGGAGTGAACAAGAAACAGAGAAAGAAGAAAGGAGAGGGTTTAAATACTAATAGAATTCTATACACAGGGGAGTTCAGAGTCTAAAACTGCACAGTTCAATTCCTGGCAGAGTTCTGGTGGGAAGGGCAAATTCTCGGGAGCAGACAGTGAGGTCTAAGGAGTCCTCAGGCCACACAGGGAGAGGCAGTTCCCCTGCTGAGAAGACATTAGGTAGAGGCTGTCTGGCCTCCCTACAGGCAAAGGTCCCAGTGTACCCCAGAGAACAGCCACATTTGCTGGTTTTGGAACAAGGACGTTAGGGGGTGGTGATGCCTGGTGCTAGACGTGTGTTGTGATTTACCATAATCCCGTAAATGCTGCTGCTACACAATCATGCAAACATTCCTGGGGGTAAGCCAGCACCCAGCCATGGCTCACTGAGACACTCCCGCAAAGGGTAGGAGTGGGTCAAAGCTGCAGAGCCCTCAGAAGTGAGGGGTTTGGAGACACAGCCCCATCTGAGATAAAATTCAGGAAAGAAGTGCCACCTGGCAGGTTAATGGCTTGGTTGAGGACAGTGTAAAAGCAGGGAGTAAATGAAAGCTGAAAAAAAAAAAAAAAAAGGAGAGATACTAGATTGCCAGTCATCGAGAGAACAGAGTTCTGATGCTAGAGGCTGGGTAGCTGGATGATGCCATTTTCACACTTTCTGCGAATGTGCATACACGTGTAGACGTGCCACAACAATCCACCCCATTAAGCTAAGCAGCACCATCTAGTGGGAAACAGAGCCATTACCCCAAACCTCATCTAACTGCCCCACCTGTGCTCTAAAGGAACACCACAAGTCCTTCTTATTTATGGACTATAAAGTTTTTCATAGTTTGACTTCTGGGGGAAACTTAAAATTTCAATCGTATTTCATTCTGTTCACTGGTCCATCTACTCAATTTGTTCTTTACTTTTCTTATTCTTGAATACAGAAAGAGAAAAAAAATTTTTTTCTGCTTTTATAAAAAATATTTTCCTTAATTTTTTCCTACTACATTTTTTGTTAGTTTTTAAATTCTTGTGATGTGTGTATATATATATATACACACACCACATCTTCTTGATCCATTCATCAGGTGATGGACATTTAGTCTCTTTCCATAATTTGGCTATTGTTGACAGTGCTGCTATGAACATTGGGGTACATGTGCCCCTATACATCAGCACTTCTGTATCCCTTGGGTAGATCCCTAGCAGTGCTATTGCTGGGTCATAGGGGAGTTCTACTGAAAGTTTTCTGAGGAACCTCTACACTGTTTTCCAGAGCGGCTGCACCAGTTTACATTCCCACCAACAGTGTAGAAGGGTGCCTGTTTCTCCACATCCTCACCAGCATCTATAGTCTCTTGATCTGTTCATTTTAGCCACTCTGACCGGTGTGAGGTGGTATCTCAGTGTGGTTTTGACTTGTATTTCCCTAATTATCAGTGACACTGAACATCGTTTCATGTGCCTGTTGGCCATCTGGATGTCCTCTGTGGAGAAGTGTCTGTTCATGTCTTCTTCTAATTTCTTCACTGGATTATTCATTTTTCAGGTATGGAGTTTGGTGAGTTCCTTGTACATTTCAGATACTAACCCTTTATTTAACTAACCCCAAAGATGCCATTTGTAACTATCTTTTCCCATTTTGTCGGTTGACTGTTAGTTTTCTTGATGGTTTCCTTTGCAATTCAGAAGCTTTTTATCTTGATAAGGTCCCAATAGTTCATTTTTGTTCTTGATTCCCTTGCCTTTGGGGATGTGTCAAGTAGGAAATTACTGCAGTTGAGGTCAAGGAGGTTGTTTCCTATTTTCTCCTCTAGGGTTTTGATGGTTTCCTGTCTCACATTCAGGTCCTCCGTCCATTTTGAGTTTATTTTTGTGTATGGTGTAAGAAAGTGGTCTAGTTTCCTTCTTCTGCATGTTGCTGTCCAGCTATCCCAGCACCACCTGCTAAAGAGGCTGTCTTTTTTCCATTGGATACTCTTTCTTGCTTTGTCAAAGATTAATTGGTATACATTTGTGGGTCCAGTTCTGGGTTCTCTATTCTATTCCATTGGTCTATGTGTCTGTTTTCTGCTAATACCATACTGTTTTGATGATGACAGCTTTGTAGTAGAGGCTAAAGTCTGGGATTGTGATGCCTCCCATTTTGGTTTTCTTCTTCAATATTACTTTGGCTATTCGGGGTTTTTTCTGTGGTTCCATACAAATTTTCAGATAGTTTGTTCTAGCTTTGAGAAGAATGCTGGTGCAATTTTGATTGGGATTGCATTGAATGTGTAGATTGTTTTGTGTGCGAAGCTGCAAAGATTCAGCTGATCTGCAGCTTACAGGCAAGAAGTATCACTTCCCTGTGGGGAACGGCCAGAAAAACAAGATTAACCGTCTATAGGCCAGGGATGTGTATTTCCCCATCCAGGGATTGGAGACAGCTAGACTGGAGAGCCTGAATTACAAAGATCGCCGCCTCAAGACAAGAAGTTGGTGTTAATCGTTCTGCCAGTCTGAGCTTTCTCACCTATCCCTTGGGAGCTATGTTGACTTTGCAGTTTTTGGTTTCAGTTTCAGGTTTTCCTTAATCCCTTGACTCTGTTACCTAGCAACCGACTCAGGTCAGCTGCCTCACTTCCAGCCCTGTACCTTATTTAAGGTGTGGATATTTTCTCAATAAACTGGGGGTTGATCAGAAACGCTTGTCTTGCCTCCGTTCTCTGTGTCTCCTGCTCCCTTATTCTCTCTCCCTCCCTCAGGAACCTGCGACCCATGGACCACCCTGCTGGCCGGCGGAAACAGACAGCTTTGGGTGGTAATGACATTTTCACAATGTTTATTCTTCTGATCCATGAGCATGGAATGTTTTTCCAATTCTTTGTGACTTCTTCAATTTCTTTCATAAGCTTTCTATAGTTTTCATCATATAGGTCTTTTACATCTTTGGTTAGGTTTACTCCGAAGTATTTTATGGTTTTTAGTGCAATTGTGAATGGGATTAGTTCCTTGATTTCTCTTTCTGTTGCTTCATTATTGGTGTATAAGAATGTAACCAATTTTTATACATTGATTTTGTACCCTGTGACTTTGATGAATTCATGGATCAGTTCTAGAAGGCTTCTGGTGGAGTCTGCCAAGTTTTCCATGTAGAGTATCATGTCATCTGCAAAAAGTGAAAGTTTGACAGACCTATCTACTGAAACTTGGCAGGCCAGAAAGGAATGGCAGAAAATCTTCAATGTGATGAACAGAAAAAATATGCAAGCAGGAATCCTTTATCTAGTGAACCAGTCATTTAAAATAGGAGAGATAGTTTCCCAGATAAACAAAAAATTAGGCGTTTGTGACCATTAAACCAACCATGCAAGAAATTTTAAGGGGGACTCTCTGAGGGGAGAAAAGACAAAACAAAACAAAAATGACCAAAAGCAACAAAAACTAGAAATGGCCAGAGTACACCACGAGAAACTCCAACTCTATAGGCAACACAATGTCAATAAAATCCGTATCTTTCAGTACTCATTCTCAATGTCAATGGACTAAACCCTTCAATCAAAAGACATAGGGTAACAGAATGGATAAGAAAATAAGATCTGTCTATATGCTGTTTACAAGAGACCCATTTTGGACCTAAAGACCTTCAGATTGAATGAAAAGGGATGGAGAATCATGTATCATGCTAATGGTCACCAAAAGAAAGCTATAGTAGCCATACTTATATCATACAATCTAGATTTTAAAATAAAGACTTTAACAAGAAATTAAGAAGGGAATTATATCCTCATTAATGGCTTTTCCACCAAGAAGACCTAACAATTGTAATTATACACAAAAATAAACTCAAAATTGATGAAAAACCTAAAAGTGAGATAGAAAATCATCAAAATCCTAGAGGAAAAAGCAGGCAGCAAACTCTGACCTCGGCCACAGCAACTTCTTACTAGACATGTCTCTGGAGGCAAGGGAAATAAAAGCAAAAATGAACTATTGCAACCTCATCAGCATAAAAGCTACCGCACAACAAAGGAAACAATCAACAAAACTAAAAGGCAGACAACAACATGGAAGAAGATATTTGCAAATGATATATCTGATAAAGGGTTAGTATCCAAAATCTAAAGAACTTATGACATTCAACACACATACAAAAAAAAAAGAAAAACAAATTATCCAGTGAAGAAATGGGCAGAAGATAAGAATAGACACTTTCCCAAAGAAGATATCCAGATGGCTAATAGACACCGAAAAGATGCTCAACATCACTCATCTTCAGGGAAATACAGATCAAAACCACAATGAGATACCACCTCAAATCTCCCAGAATGGCTAAAATTAACAACTCAGGAAACAACATATGTACAACATATGTTGGAGAGGATTCAGAGAAAGGAGAACTCTCTTGCACTGTTGGTGGAAATGAAAACCGGAGCAGCCAGTCTAGAAAACAATATGGAGGTTCCTCAAAAGATTCAAAATAGAAATAACCTATCACTCAGCAATTGCACTACTAGATATTTATCCAAAGGATATAAAAGTCCTGATTCAAAGAGACACATGCACCCCAAGGTTTATAGCAGCACTATCAACAATAGCCAAAGTATGGAAAAAGCCCAAATGTCCATCAAAGGATGAATAGATAAAGAAGATGTGGTATAATATACACAATGGAGTATTACTTGGCAATCAAAAAGAATGAGGTCTTGCCATTTGCAACTATGTGGATGGAACTAGAGGATATTACACTAAGCGAAATTAACCAGTTAGAGAAAGACAAATATCATATAACTTCACTCATATGAGGAATTTAAGATACAAAACAGATGAACATAAAGGAAAAGAAACAAAAATAACATAAAAAACAAGGACGGTTACAAAACATAAAAGACTCTTAAATACAGAGAACAAACTGAGGGTTGCTGGAGAATTTTGTGTGTTGAGGGGGAATGGGCTAAATGGGTAAAGGACATTAGGGAGGACACTTGTTGGAATGAGCACTGGGTTTATACATAGGGGATGAATCACTGGAATCAACTCCTGAAATCATTATAGCACTATATGCTAACTAACTTAGATGTAAATTTTTTAAAAATTAAAAAATATTTTTAAATAAAATTATTTCTGTCACACATGGCCCAATTTTCTATGTAGAATAACTTAAACTTTTTTTTTACAACATATTTGCCACCTGAACACAGGTGTCATGAAAATCACCACTAAACTTAAGCCAAAATGGGAAAGGAAAAGACTAATATCAACATCATAGTCATTGACTATGTAGATTCAGGCACGACTACTACTGCTGGATCTGATCTAAATATGTGGTAAGATCAACAACAACAACAAAAAAAAAACAATTGAAAATTTTGAAAAGGTGGTTGAGATGGGAAAGAGCTTCTTTAAGCCCTTGGTAAACTGAAGTCTTGGGTAAACTGAAAGTAATGGTGAATGTAGTAACACCATTGATATCTCCCTGTGGAAATTCAAGACTGGCAAGTATTATGTGACCATCATTGATGCCACAGGGCAAAGAAACTTTATTTAAAAAATTCTCAAGCTGATTGCGCACTGTCCTAATTGTTGCTGCTGTTGGTGAATTTGAAGCTGGTAGTTCCAGGAATGGACAGACCCATGAGCATCCCCTTCTGCCTTACACACCAGGTGTGAAACCATTTGTTGGTGTTAACAAAATGGATTCCACTGAGACACCCTACAGCTAGGAAAGATACGAGGAAATGGTTAAAAAACGTCATCACCTACATTAAGAAAATTGGCTATTACCCCAGTAGCATTTGTACCAATTTTTGGTTGGAATGGTGACATGCTCAAGCAAAGTGCTAACATGCTTTCTTTCAAAAGATGGAAACTCACCTGTAAAGATGGCAATGCTGGTGGAACTCTCATAGACTCTGGGTCTAAAGTTCTTTTTTGTTCCGCAAGAAAGTCGATGCAGGGTTAAAATTCAAGAGATGGCTAATGTCCGTAAAAAGACAAGAACTCTGAATAAGGGTCCTTGCTCCATATTTATTAAGATCAGAAGGCTTACAAACGTGATGAGCATGCACGAAGAGACAATGAATCTGTGAATATTAACTCATGGCCATAACAGAAAGGGGGTTTTGAAGATATACAGTTGTCGATATAAATCAAAATCCTGGCACCGGGCAGATGGATGTCAATGGCTGACATGAGGTGCCATGTCTGTTTATCTTAGCCAGACTAGGGGATAAGACAGATAAAGCATATAACCTCAGGTTTAACAAGACACCTTTCTTTTGCTAATCAGCTCCTCTCTGGGCAACTTCATGTGCAGCGGCCTATAGCCCTATTTACCTGTTTATCTAATTTGATCCTTCCTTCCTGTGAAAGCAGCTTTCTGCTATAGTACTAAATTGGGGACCGGTTTCACCCTGAATACCTACCTAATCTTGCTTACCTCATATACTTTATATTGAGACCTTTGCTCCGCCCTCTCTATCCTGAGGGCATTGACCCCACCCTCTCTATACTGAGGCCTTTGCCCCACCCTCTCTATACTTATTTACCTAATCTTGTTTACCCAAACTTGGGTGTAAGCAACTATGGCTTTGTAATTCTTTATGCCTTGTTAACCCATGAATTCAGGCTCAGAGAATTCCTAAACTTCTTCCCCACATGGAACCATGCTTCTTGAAGCTCTGGATTGCATTTTGCCACCAATTCATCCAACTAACAAGCCATTGTGTCTGCCCCACCAGGACATCTACAAAATTGATGGTATCTGTACTGTCCCTGTTGGCCAAGTGGAGATTAGTGTTTTTAAACCTGGCATGGTGGTCACTTCTGCTCCAGTGAATGTTACAACTGAGGTAAAGTCTGTTGAAAAGCACCATGAAACTTTGAATGAGACTCTTCCTGGGGACAATATAGACTTCAATGTCAAGAAGGTGTCTGTCAAATATGTTATCAATGTGGCTGATGATAGCAAAAATGACCCACCAAACCAAATCAGTGCTGGATATTCACCTGTGCTGAATTGTCACACAGCTCACGTTGCTTGCAAGTTGCTGAGCTGGAGAAGATTGATTGTCATTCTGGGAAAAAAAAGCTGGAACATGGCCCCAAATTATTGAAATCTGGTGATGCTACCATTGTTTACATGGTTCCTGACAAGCCTATGTGTATTGTTGAGGGCATCTCTGACTACCCTCTTCTGGGCCGTTTTGCTGTTTGTGACATGAGACAGATGATTGCTATAGGTGTCATCAAAGCAGTGGACAATAAGACAGCTGGAGCTGGCAACGTCACCAAGTATGCCCAGGAAGCGCAGAAGACTAAATGAATATTATTCCCAGTACCTGCCACCCCAGTCTTAATTATTGGTAGAATAATGGTCTCAGAACAGTTTGTCAATTAGCAATTTCAGTTTTATAGTAAAGGACTGGTTAATGATAACAATGCATTGTAAAACCTTCAGATGGAAAGGAAAATGTTTTGTGGACCACTTGGTGTCTGTGTGTGTGTGTGTGTGTGTGTGTGTGTGTGTGTGATCTTTAAGCTAATAGTTTTTAAAATAAGTAGTTTTGCATATTATCATTGCATACAGGGCTATGCTGATCTCTGTATAATTCCAACTTTCATATATATACTACCAAAATGAGCACTAAAATAAGAACTTTTTAATAAAAACACCTTTGCCAAAAATCTGCCACAATTTGAGACCCATTAAAACAATAGTTTGGTTAAAAAAACGTAAAGATTTAATACACACACAAACTATTAGAAACAATAAATGAAATCAGCAAAACTTCAGGATAAAAATCAACATATACATATCAGTTGCATTTCTATACATTAACAATGAACCATCAGAAAAGGAAATTAAGAAAATAATTTCAATTACAATAGCATCAAGAAGAATAAAATAATTATAAATGACCTTAGCCAACAAACGAACGGGTACAAAATATTGCTGAAAGAACAAATAAATGGAAACACATCTCATGTTCATGTTTTGAAAGATTGTTATTGTTAACATATCAATACTACAGATTTAATGTAATCGCATTCAAAACCACAATGGCATTCTTTGCAGAAACATCTCAAAATTCATATGAAATCACCAGGAGACCCAGAGCCAAAACAATCTTGAAAAAAGAGCAAAGTTGGAGATAATGCATTTCCTGATTTCAAAACATATTACAAATCTTCGGTGACCAAAAACACTGTAGTCCTGGCATAAGGACAGACATATACACTAATGGAATAGAATAGAGATTCCCCCCACTAAAAAAAAAACTCTTCAAATATTTGGTCAAATGATTTTTGACAAAGATACAGAGATCATACAATGGGGAAAAGGACAGACTTTTCCAACACATGGGGCTGGAAAAACTTGATATCCACATACAAAAGAATGAAATTGCATCCTTACACATCACAAAAAATAACTCAAAATAGGTCAGAGACTTAAAACTATAAAACTCTTAAAAGAAAACACAGGGCAAAAGTTTTACAACATTGGATTTGGCAATGACATCTTATATTTGACACCAAATGTATAGGCAACAAAAGAAAAAAACGTTAAATCATACTTCATTATAGTTTTTTAATTTTGTACATTGAAAGACAGTAGCAACAGAGTAAAAAGGGAACTAACAGACATGGGAGAAAATATTTGCAAATAATATATCTGATAAGGGATTTATATCCAGAACATAAAAAGAACTCCCAAAACTCAACAACAACAACAACAAGAAAAACAAAAACCCAATTCAAAAATGGGCAAAGGACTTGAAAAGACATTTCTCTGGAAAAGATATACAAACAGGCAACAAGCTCATGAAAAGATGTTCAGCATCACTATTCAAAACTACAATAAGATCTCACTTCACACCTATTAGAGTGGCTACCATTAAAAAACAAAAAAACAAACAAAACAAGAGTGCTGGCCAAGATGTGGAGATATTAGAACCATTGGTTACTACTGGTGAGAATGTAAAATGGAACAGCCACTGTGGAAAGCAGTGGTATGGTGTTTCCTTGAAAAATTACCATATGATACCATCTGATACCATATGATAACTTCATATTACCATATGAAAAATTACCATATGATCCACTTCTGGGTATATGCCAAAAGAACTAAAACCCGAGTCTCAAAGACAGATATTTGTACACCAATGTTCATAGCAGCATTATTCAGCATTACAGCTAAAGCATGGAAGCAACTCTAGTATCCACTGACAGATGAATGGATACGCAAAATACAGTCTACATACAAAATGATATTCAGCCTTAGAAAGGAAGAAATTTCTGACATGTGCTGTAACATAAATGAACATTGAGCACATTGTGCTAAGTGAAATAAGGCAATCACAATAGGACAAATATTCTATTTGTCCACTTAATATGAGGTATATAAACTAGTCAAAATTATAGAAAGTAGAATGGTGGTTGCCAGGGACTGGAGATGGGGGGAATTGGAAATTATTGTTTGATAATTAAAGACTTTTAGTTTTACATGATAAAACAAGTTATGGAGATCAATGATGATGATGGTTGCACAATATTATGAATGTATTCAATTCTACTGAATGTTCCCTTAAAATGGAAAAATTATGTCATCTGTATCTTTCCACATTTTTTAAATGAGAAAAAAATAATTTTTTAGAAAACTTTAAACAGAGTAATATAACCAAGCACTTCCATTCACAGGTACATATCTGAGAGAAGTGAACACATACATCCACACAAAAACTTGTACACAAATATTCACAATAGCATTATTCTTTAATAGTCAAATGGTAGAAATAACCCAGTTGTCCATCAACCGAATAAAATAAATAAATCATTGCATGATTCCATTTATGTGAAATATCCAAAATAGGTAAATACACATAGACAGAAAATAGACTAGTGGTTAGCTAAGGCTGGGAGATTTGGGGGTAAATGGGAAAGAGAAGTGACTGCTAATGTGTACAGGGTTTCTTTGGGGCTGATGAAAATATTCTAAATTGATGGTAGTGATGATTGCAAAACCCTATGAACAGGAGTGCCTGGTTGACTCAGTCAGTAGAGCATGTGACTTTTGATCTCAGGGTCATGAGTTCAAGCCCCACATTGGCCATAAACCTTACTTAAAAATAAATAAATATTGGGGTGCCTGGATGGCTCAGTTGGTTAATCATCCAACTCTTGGTTTCAGCTCAGGTCATGAACTCATGGTTCATGCGATGGAACACTCCACTGGGCTCTGTTTTGTCAGAGAATCTTAGGACTCTCTCCTCTCTCTCTGCCACTCCCCTGCTCATGATCTCTCTGTCTCAAAAATAATAAATAAACTTTTAAACCAACAAACAAATAAATATTAAAATGCTATGAAAGTACTAAATATCATTTAACTGTATGATTTAGGTAGACAAATTGTATGGTATATGAATTATATGTATCAATAAATATACCATAAAACATATATCTGTAAAGACAATACATTGAAACTAGTTAAGGCATTTTTAAAATATTTGTAACAGGGGTGCCTGGGTGGCTCAGTCGGTTGGACCTCCAGCTTTGGCTCAGGTCATGATCTCACTGTTCGTGGGTTCGAGCCCTGCATAGGGCTCTGTGCTGACAGCTAGCTCAGAGCCTAGAGCCTGCTTCTGATTCTGCATGTCCCTCTCTCTCTGCGCCTCCCCTGCTCATGATCTGTTTCTCTCTGTCTCTCAAAAATAAAAAATAAATGTTAAAAAATTAAAATATTTGTAACATATATTAAAAAGTGCATTAATATTTGTACACACTGCTTGTTAAACTTTGTGAATAAATTTTGTTTCCTGAGGGACTGTCTACATTGATTGATACACATGATCCCCATTTTGCTATTATCCCTGGAAATGATATACAAACTACTGTAATCCACTTCAATCTCAAAGTCACACAAATATTATTCTTTGATGGAGTGCATTATGTGAAGTACATATGAGAAGTGGCCAAAATCCTCATGGAACCTACCTTGGACTTCTGGCTTTTTTGGGGGGGGGGGTATGGTTCTCAAAACAAAAGTTAATAAACAACAATAAAAACTGTAAGAGAATCACTGTCTGATCCGATGGAGCCCTTGGTTGTCCCTTGAACTAAAGACAGTCTCCATCACACCAGCTTTCATTTTCCAGAGGTGCTTATTATCTGTCCTTGAGCTCTTTGGAGAAAGGTACTTTTCTAGAAGGGAATAGAAAAGACTGAGAAGAATTTTTTTAATGTTTTTTTATTTATTTTTGAGAGACAGAGAGAGACAGCATGAGCAGGGGAGGGTCAGAGAGAGAGGGAGACACAATCCGAAGCAGGCTCCAGGCTCTGAGCTAGCTGTCAGCACAGAGCCTGACACGAGGCTCGAACCCACGAATTGTGAGATCATGACCAGAGCGAAGCCAGAAGCCGGACGCTTAACCAACTGAGCCACCTAGGTGTCCCTGAGAAGAATCTTGAGTAAAGAGTCTCTGAGTCCTTTTCCCTGCCCAGTTCAGGGTAGAGATTCCAGAAAATGAAAAAGAAAAGTAGCCTGAGAGTCAGGCTAATGTCACTCTGTCCTCTTTCCTGTCTCTTCTGAGTGTTTGGGGGCAGGACTTGGTCTTGAGACAATGGGCAAGGGCTACCTATGTGGCAGAGGAGAGGGCTCAGAGAAAGGTGCCAATGTCTGCAACTTTGATCTCAGGATCCAGCACTGAGGGTAGCGTCTGGTGTGCAGAAGACAACTATGGTGGTGTAGTGGGGCCAAATGTTGGGAGAAGGCACCTGGGAATCACATTCACATAGGTTTTTTCCCCAGAAGTTTCACTTTTCAATTTCACAACCTCTTTTAGGCCAAGAGACCTATGACAATTGTCAATATCTGTTTCCACTGGAAGCCAACTAGATGGAGTTTATTTTTACAGAGGAGCAGAAAGGTAGCTAGAGTTCCCCTACTCTGAGATCCTGAGGTGCCAGATCACTGTGGTCCAAAATCTCCTCTTGTTCCTCTCAAGGGTGCTAATTCTGATAGAGACCCAGGAGAGTGAGTGTGAGATCTGGAGTGAAACTGCCTTTGAGGGGGAAAGAAAAGAGGTATATCCCTTTGGATCTCTTCCCTACCACCCCAACACACACACACACACACACACACACACGAGGTCCTACTGCCTCAGGAGGGTCCCATTTCTTTAGGTGTTTCAACACTACCCTATCCCCAGCCCAGATTCAGAAAGCCTGGGTACTTCAAAGGTATGGACAACACACATGGTTGTATTCCTGGGACGCCACTGGCCCCACATAGAAGAGAACTGTGAATGGCCCCTGATCTTGCTAATTACTGTCTTGGAAAGGGGACGCCATGTGGCTGGGGCCAGGATCTCACACCGTCCTGTGGGTGACCCAACCCGAGCCTTTACACGGTTGTGAGCTGCCTCCTATCCCTGCACACAACACATCTTCTTCAATAGGAACCTGAGCTTTGGAGTAAAGGCTGGAATACTCACAAGGGAAGGCGGCCTGGTCAGTGGTGCACTTCCAGACCTACCTGAAAGGTACTGCCTAGACTCCCCACATAGATCCCTGGAGAATCAGGAGGGTATGCTTCTTCACCTAGGTACCTGGGGACCAGAGAGCAGCTTCTCTGGACCTCCTCTTTGAATGGGACAGTGACTGCAGCCCTGTCCCTAAGGATGGGAGAGAACAAGGCATGGATCAGAGAACCTTCCCTGCAGTTTCAGGGGTTCTGATGAGGAGGCTGAATTTGTCCTAGTCTCTGGGACACTTTACCCCCACCCTGGTCCACTGCTTTCTGGGTCATTTCAGAACTATGAGGCTTTGGGGAAGATAGGTAGGAGAAAAGAACTCCAGACATAATTGAAAGGCAATTTCCCTTTGAAACTGATCTTGCAGGGGTGCCTGGGTGGCTCAGTGGTTGATTATCCTGTAAGAACACAAGTCTGAACCAAACAGACGCCATGACAGGCTTTAAGTTTCCCCTCTAAACTAGAAGGTCTAAAGTTCAGTTTCTCCAGAACTATTAGGCGGTTACACATTGCCCGAGGCAGAAGAGACCACTTTGCGGTATCCAATCAGGGAAGGCCAGCTACCTCTCCCCACAGTCCTAAAGGTGAGGCCTACAGATAGAAACTTTAGATAGGACCCTGTTACCTAATGTTAAAGTTAACCCGATAGTCACCAAACAAGACCCTGAACTCGCTCTGTAATTGGTTAATTTCAAAGATACCCTAAATGTTGTAATTGAGTCCCGCCAAAAGTAATGAACGCTCTAAACAATGTGTATGGTCTGTTGTCAATGATACTGTACATTATGATTGGATAGCTGCACCTGTGTCGCCCTTTCCTGTAACTCCCCCTTCCCAAAACTCATAAAAGCCCTACCCCGCCAATGTTCGGGGCTCACAGTACAGATCCACTGCATTGGAAAAGTCTGTGAGTCCGAGTTCAAACCCGTAATAAAGCCCTTTGCCTTTGCATGTGTGCCTCGGTCTCCCTGGCGGTTTCCGGTTTTGAGGTGATACTGAAATCTTGGGCATTACAATACAACTTTGGCTCAGGTCATGATCTCACAGTTTGTGAATTCAAATCCCACCTCAAGCTCTGTGCTGACAGCTCAGAGACTGGAGTCTGCTTCAGATTCTGTGTCTACCCTTCTCTCTGCCCCTCCCATGTTCATGCTCTATCTCTCAATAATAAATAAAAGTTTAAAAAATTTTTTTAAAAAGAAACTGATATTAAAGACCAACTTTTGCTTGGGTTTCTTTCCCTTAGACTTTGCCCTAAACCACTTTCCAAGGCCTGCTGCTCAGTCTGATTCTGCCTTTATCTCCAGTGGAGCCATAGTTCCTCTTCCTCTGGCTTGAGGCTTCCATCTCTGTGGTCTCACCTTTAGCCTAGAATCTGCTCTAAAATAGCACCTCCTCCTATGCCCTGTGCAGGCTAGTGTTTGGTTTTCTAGTTTCCCTTACCAATTCTCCTGTCCATTCCCAAAGTGGTTACATGCACATTGCATTGATGGATAATGGGAAGAAAATCAACAGAAATTGTACAAGTAGATAGTAAGTATAACTGTATAGAAGTAGTCATAAACACAACAAATCATCTCAGGTTTTTTAGCTGAAAATAAGTTCTCTACCTTTGTTTGGCTTTTTAAAAATTGCTTTATTTGTTCTAGGTCTTTCATGTTTTCATATACATTTTAAAATCAGCTAATGAATGTCTACCAAAAGTATCCAAATGTTGTTTTTGGATTTTGTTGAATCTGCAGATTAATTTGGGGAGAACTGTCATCTTAACAATGTTGAGTCTTTTTTTATGCGTATTTATTTAATTTGAGAGGTTGGAAGTGGCAGAGAGAGCAAGAGAGAAAATCCCAAGCAGGCTCTGTGTTATAGGAACACAGCCAGCCCAAGGGGAGACGGACTCAGAATCCATGACCTGAGGGGAAATCAAGAGTCAAAAGCTTAACCAATTGAGCCACCCAGACACCCCACTTTTTTCATGATTAGTCTACCTAAAGAATTGTCAAGTCAATTGGGGGAAGAAATAGACATTAAATTCAAGAGGCACAAAGAACCCCCTTAACACGTAACTTGAATCGACCTTCGGCACGACATATTATAGTGAAACTGGCAAAATATAAAGATAAAAAGAGAATTCTGAAAGTAGCTAGGAATAAAAGAGCCCTGACATACAAAGGGAAACCTATCAGAGTGGTTACCGACCTATCTACTGAAACTTGGCAGGCCAGAAAGGAATGGCAGGAAATCTTCAATGTGATGAACAGAAAAAATATGCAGCCAAAAATCCTTCATCCACAGAGCCTGTCATTCAAAATAGGAGAGATAAAGGAGTTCCCAAATAAACAAAAATTGAGAGAATTCATCACCACTAAACCAGCTGTACAAGAAATCCTAAGAGGGACTCTATCAGGGAAATTTTGCAAAGAATACAAGGTATCAGAGACACCACTACAAACATGAACTCTACGGAGAACACAATGAATCTAAACCCACATTTTTCAATAATAACCCTGACTGTAAATGGATTGAGCGTCCAACCAAACAACACAAGGGTAGCAGAATAGACCAAAAAAAACCCAAAATCCATCTATCTTCTGTCCACCAGAGACTCATTTTAGACCTGAAGACACTTTCAGATTGAAAGTAAAGGGATAGAGAAATATCTATCATGCGACTGGAAGCCAAAAGAAAGGCAGAGTGGCCATACTTATATCAGACAAAATGGACTCTAAAGTAAAGGCAGTAACAAAAGATGAGAAAGGACATTATATAATAATTACAGGGTCTGTCCATCAGGAAGAGCTAACAATTATAAACATCTATGCGCCAAATTCGGGAGCACCCAAATACATAAAACAATTAATCACAGAAAGAAACAATCTTATTGATAGGAATGTGCTAATTGCAGGGGACTTTAATACTCCACTGACAGCAATGGATAGATCAACCGGACATAAAAATCACTAGGAAACAATGGACCTGAACGACACATTGGAACAGATGGAATTAATAGACATATTTAGAACTCTGCATCCTGTAGTTAGGAAATTCACCTTCTTCTTGAGTGCCCATGCAAATTCTCCAAGATAGATCATATATTGGGGCATAAAGCAGCCCTCCATAAATATAAACGAATTGAGATCATACCATCCACACTTTCTTATCACAATGCTATGAAACTTGAAATTAATCACAGGAAAAAAATTTGGAAAACCTCCAAAAATCTGGAGGTTAAAAACCACCCTACTAAAGAATGATTGGGCCCATCAGGCAATTAGAGAAGAATTAAAAAATATATGGAAACAAATGAAAATGAAAATACAACAACCCAAACTCTCTGGGACACAGCAAAGGCAGTCCTAAAAGGAAAGTATATTGCAATCCAGGTCTAAAAATCGCAAATTCAAAATCTAACAGAGCACTTAATGGAACTAGAAGGGGAGCAGCAAGAGTACCCCAAACCCAGAAGAAGAAGAGAAATAATAAAGATCAGGGAGGGGCGCCTGGGTGGCTCAGTCGGTTGAGCGTCTGACTTCAGCTCAGATCATGATCTCATGGTTCGTGGGTTCAGGCCCCACGTCAGGCTCTGTGCTGACAGCTAGCTCAGAGCCTGGAGCCTGTCTTCAGATCCTGTGACTCCTTCTCTCTCTGACCCTCCCTTGCTCACGCTGTCTCTCTCTCTCTCTCTCTCTCTCAAAAATAAATAAAAACACTTAAAAAAAAGATCAGGGAAAAAATAAATAACATGGAATCCAAAAAACAGTTGAGCAGATCAATGAAACACATAAGAGTGTGTTTGTTTTTTGAAACAAGGGTTTGTTTTTGAAAAAATAAACAAAATTGATAAACCTCTAGCCAGGTTCCTTAGAAAGAAAGGAGAGCACCCAAATAGACAAAATCATGAATGAAAATGGGTCTATTACAACCAATCCGTCAGAAATACAAGCAATCATTAGAGATTACTATGAAAAACTATATGTCAACAAACTGAACATTCAAGAAGAAATGGACAAATTCCTAAACAAACATGCACTACCAAAATCCAAAAGAGAAGAGAAAGTATGAACAGACTGATAACCAGTGAGGAAATCAAATCCATTATTAAATATCTCCCAATGAATAAGAGCCCAGGGCCAGATGGCTTCCCAGGGGAATGCTACCAGATATCTAAAGCAGAGCTGATACCCATTCTTCTCAAACTATTCCAAAAAATAGAAATAGAAGGACAACTTCCAAACTCATTCTACGAAGCCAGCATCACCTTGATACCCAAACCAGACAGAGTCCCAGCAAAAAAAGAGAACTACAGACCAATATTCGTAATGAATATAGATGCAAAAATATCCAACAAGATTCTAGCAAATAAAATTCAATAGCATATAAAAAGAATTATCCATCATGATGAAGTGGGATTCATTCCTGGGTTACAGGGCTGTGTCAATATTTGCAAATCCATCAATGTGATACATTACATTAACAAAAGAAAAGATTAAAACCATATGATCCTGTCGATAGATGTAGAAAAAGCATTTGACCAAATACAACATCCTTTCTTAATAAAAACCCTCAAGAAAGTCGGAATAGAAGGAACTTATTTAACATTATAAAAGCAATTTATGAAAAGCCCACAGCTAATATCATCCTCAATGGGGAAAATCTGAGAGCTTTCCCCCTGAGATCAGGAACACGACAGGCAGGGGTGTCCACTCTCAGCACTGTTGTTGAACATAGTGCTGGAAGTCCTAGCATCAGCAATCAGATAACAAAAGGAAATAAAAGGCATCAGAATCAGCAAAGAAGAAGTCCAACTTTCACTTTTCGCAGATGACATGATACTCGACACGGAAAACCCGATCGACTCCACCAGAAGCCTTCTAGAACTGATCCATGAATTCAACAATCTCACAGGGTACAAAATCAATGTACAGAAATCGACTGTATTCCTATACACCAATAATGAAGCAGTGGAAAGAGAAATCAAGAAACCAATCCCATTCACAATGGCACGAAAAAAACCTTAAAATACCTAGGAATAAACCTAACCAAGGATGTAAAAGACCTATATGATGAAAACTATAGAAAACTTATGAAAGAAATTGAAGAAGAGACCAAAAAATGGAAAAACATCCCATGCTAATCAGAAGAATAAACATTGTGAAAATGTCATTACTACCCAAAGCAATCTACATATTCAATGCAATCCCAATCAAAATTGCACCAGCATTCTTCGCAAAGCTAGAACAAACTATCCAAAAATTTGTATGGAACCACAGAAGACCCTGAATAGCCAAAGTAATATTGAAGAAGAAAACCAAAACAGGAGGCATCACAATCCCAGACTTTAGCCTCTACTACAAAGCTGTCATTATCAAAACAGTATGGTATTGGCACAAAAACAGACACATAGACCAATGGAATAGAATAGAGAACCCAGAACTGGACCCACAAATGTATACCAATTAATCTTTGACAAAGCAGGAAAGAGTATCCAATGGAAATAAGACAGCCTCTTTAACAGGTGGTGCTGGGAGAGGTGGACAGCAACATGCAGAAGAATGAAACTAGACCACTTTCTTACACCATACACAAAAATAAACTCAAAATGGATGGAGGACCTGAATGTGAGACAGGAAACCATCAAAACCCTAGAGGAGAAAGCAGGAAACAACTTCCTTGACCTCAACCACAGCAATTTCCTACTTGACACATCCCCAAAGGCAAAGGAATCAAGAGAAAAAATGAACTATTGGGACCTCATCAAGATAAAATGCTTCTGCACTGCCAAGGAAACAATCAAAAAAACTAATAGACAACTGATAGAATGGGAAAAGATAGTTGCAAATGGCATTTCAGATAAAGAGCTAGTATCCAAAATTTACAACGAACTCACCAAACTTCACACCTGAAAAATGAATAATCCAGTGAAGAAATGGGAAGAAGACATGAACAGACACTTCTCCACAGAGGACATCCAGATGGCCAACAGGCACATGAAACCAATGCTTAGCGTCACTCAGCATCAGGGAAATACAAATCAAAACCACACTGTGTCTGTTCCAGCCCAGCAGGCAGGGCGGTCGATGGGTTGCAGGTTCCTGAGGGAGGGAGTAAAAACGGGGGCAGGAGACACAGAGAGCGGAGGCAAGACAAGCGTTTCTGTTCAAGCCTCAGTTTATTGAGAAAATATCCACACCTTTATAGGGTTTGGGGCGGGAAGCTAACCTGGGTTGGTTGCTAGGAAACAGGGTTAAAGGATTATTAGAAAAAGGGGAAACTGAAACTGAAATTTCAAACACAGCATCTAAAGGAGAGCCCAGACTTGCGTCTGCGATGCTGGGCAAGGGGGCAACTGACACTGCATAAGCCTGAATGCGGTTGATCTTTTGTGCTTCTTGGCTACTCCAGTCTGGCCGTCTCCAATCCCTGAATCGGGAAATACACATCCCTGGCCTCTAGACAGTTAATCTTGTTTTTCTGGCCACACTCCACAGGGAGCAATACTTCCTTGCCTGAGGCAGCCGAACTTGGCAGCTCCCTACAGGTCCTCCTTTTTAATTATTTCAAAAAAGGCTTCTTCCAGAATATGATAGCATAGGCAAGGAAAGGACTGTGCCTGTCTTAGGTTGGACGCCTGCCGATCCTTCTGGGCACACCAAGAAGCCTATGCCTGAGTATCCTGTCTTAGGTTGATAGGATGGTAAGGCCTCTCTTACCTGTCATTGGCTAGCCAGCCCGTGCCTCTTGCCAGAATATAGCTTTTCATCGGCCTCCTGTCCGGCCATATCAAGCTTATGATAATGGACCGGGGTAGGCTGCGCCTATTTGCTGCCTTAGGAGAGCCATGACCTTATTGAATAGAAGAGGGCCCAAGGGCACCAAGATCAATAAACCCACAATAGGTCCTAAAAATCGGAGGAGATAGGGTAAAAGTCCATGAAATCCACGTGGAAAGGACTATCAATGAGTTCCTCCCTCCTCTTCTCCAGGTCCTCCTGAAGCTTCTTAATCTTATTTCTCCAACCATCCAGAAACATGGTCCCTAAAAGAAAGGATAAAGATTTCTCTCGAGGAGATTTTTTTCTCCCTGGAGGACTATTTTTATCAATTTGCTTTACTAGTCTCTTTGGCAATCATCTGGCTGCATCCACTTTTTGTGAGTAGATGCAGACTGCTCCTCGTCCCCAGATTAAGACTGGGTCCGGACCATGCCATTTATTATCCAAGGGGTCCTTCCAAAGCACAATAGCAAAAGTTCTTTGCGTCTCATTTTGCCAGAGACGCTCAGCAGCTGAGTGTCCTTCTTTATCCAAAGTTTAAAAATTTTAAATGAAGAGTGAATGGTGTAAAAGATTTCTGGGAGATCCCTTGATGGGGTACCATTCCCCCCACCCCCCTTATTTTATCAAGGGTATTTTTTAAGGATAGATGTGCCCGTTCTACTATATCTTGTCTTTGTGGGTTATAAGGAATCCCAGTGATGTGTTTAATGTGTAACTGTTGACAGAATTTAGAGTACACGGTCCCAGTATATCTGGGTCCATTGTCAGTTTTTATTTGTTTTGGGATTCCTAACACTGATATGGCAGAAAGCATGTGTGCTACGATGTGCTTTCCTCTTCCCCAGTTTGTAAGGTAGCATATAGGAAGCCACTGTAGGCATCAACATTCACACGGACATATTTTAGATTTCCAAACTCTAAAATGTGTGTTACGTCCATTTGCCAGATGGCATTGGGCACAAGTCCCTGAGGATTTACTCCCAAATGAGGAACAGGTAGATGCACAACACAAGAAGGACACTGTTTTACTATTTGTCTTGCCTGTTCACGGGAAATCTTGAACATAATTCTTAAGGTGCGGGCACTGAGATGATGGGTAGCGTGAGCTCTTGAGGCTGCTTCTAGTCCTGTATCCTGGAGAAGTATGATATTATAGATTTCTTTTGTGGTTGAATTAGCCCTTTGATTGCCTAAAGACAGAGGACCTGGAAGGCCAGTGTGGGCCCTTAAATGACCAATGAAGAAAGGATTTTTTCTTTTATGAATTAAAGACTGAAGTTGCATAAAAAGACGAGCGGCCCTGGAACTCTGTTTAATTTGGGCTGCTGTTTCTAGCAAGGGTACAGAGTTAGCTATATAAGCACTGTCTGTGTATAAATTAAAAGGGTTATCATGAAAAGCAGAAAAGACTGCAATAACTGCATGTAGCTCCACAAGTTGAGCAGAAGTGGATGGAGTGGGAAAGCTTATGACTTGATCCTCAAAAGTATAAGCCGCAGTGCCAGTAGAGGATCTGTCAGTAAAAACTACTAAGGCCTGTGATAGTGGCTGTCGAGAGGTTTTTGTTGGAAATATAAATTCATGACTGTTAAAGAAATGTAGGAGTTTATTAGGTGGATAATGATTGTCTAACCTACCTAAAAAGGAAGCACACACAATAGGCCAGCAATCAGTAGTCCAAAAAAGCCAGTCAAGCTGACCTTTTGAATAGGGTTGTATGATGGAATCAGGCTCCTTGCCAAAGTACTTCACACTTTGTTCTCTCCCTAGAACAATGAGGTCAGCTACAGCCAGATAGTAAAGATAGATAACCTTCGCAGGGGAAGAGGGAAGATGCACCCACATAATGGGGTTATTTTGCCAGAAAACTGCTGTAGGAGTAAGAGAGGTTTTGCAGATAATAAACATGAGGGGTTGATCATAATCTATGACAGTGACAAACTGGGAGTGGATGGCTTCTTCCACAATTTTTAATACTTGACGGCCCTCACTAGTGAAAGATCTAGAAGATTTGGGATCTGAGTCCCCCTGGAGTATATCAAACAAAGGGTTGAGCTGTCCAGTGGTGAGCCTAAGATAAGGCCTAATCCAATTTATATTTTCTAGTAATTTTTGGAAGTCGTTGAGTGTCTGTAGGGTGTCTAACCTGAGCTCCGGTTTTTGAGTAGTTATATGGGCTCCTGAAATCTGAAAACCCAGGTAAGTGTAAGGGTCTTGTAACTGCACCTTTTCAGGGGCTATATGCAGCCCGTGAGCTTGCAGGGATGACTGTAAGTCATCAAGGCATTTTATCACCTGCTGGCCATCTCTCCCTGCCAGAAGAATGTCATCCATATAATGTACAATATACAATTCCCTCCAAACATCGCGTACCTTTTGTATGGCCAGTGCTACAAACTTTTGACACAAGGTGGGGCTATTAGCCATGCCCTGAGGTAAAATCTTCCATTGATATCTTTTCATGGGCTCTTTAAAATTAATAGAGGGCACACTAAAAGCAAATCGCTCTTGGTCGTCAGGGTGAAGGGGGATGGTAAAGAAACAGTCTTTAAGATCTATGATAATTTTACAGTGCCCTAGAGGTGTAGCCACAGGAGAGGGAAGCCCTGGCTGGAGCGTTCCCATGAGGACCATTGTTTTGTTTAACCAGTAGAATTAGGCAATCCATGTCAGTCCAGAGAAGAGATCTTCCTCAATCCCTCCCATAGACTTTCCGCAGACAAGACCAAAAACAATGACAATAACAACTGGACAAACAAGTGCAGAAGTGGCCACAAAACAGGCTTGCAGGTTTACTAAAGGGCCCAACCGACATCTCAGTGCAGCCCTGGGGTGGGAAGTAATGCTGCGTTCAGCCTTCCACTTGATACCCCAGACAAAAAGCACATGTGCATTTAAAATTTAGATGATAAACTAGCTTACCTCCGGAGGTTCAGACAGGTGACTCTTAAAGTTTACTGGCGCCATCTTCAGGGTGGAGAATATCTATATAGAGTCCTCTTAGATTCCATATGGTTCAAAACTTAATATACATTCTTCATATCAATAAAGAGTTCTCTTTTCGGGGCGCCTGGGTGGTTCAGTTGGTTAAGCCTCCGGCTTCGGCTCAGGTCAGATCTCACCTTCATGGGTTCGAGCCCCGCGTCAGGGTCTGTGCTGACAGCTAGCTCAGAGCCTGGAGCCTGCTTCCAGTTCTGTGTCTCCTTCTCTCTCAGCCCCTCCCCCTCTCATGCTCTCTCTCTGTTTCAAAAATAAATAAAACATTAAAAATTAAAAAAAAAGAGTTCTCTTTCTTTAGACTCTTTATGTCCCAAAGCTTCTCAAGTTCTGACCTACCCATCTCTCTAACTCTGCCTATCTCTAGAGTGGGGGGTTTGCAGCAACCCGAAACAAGTAGAACAGACTCTGTATTGCCCATCTCTTATTTCTTATCCCCTATTTCTTATAATACGGTGACGCAAAGACAAACAAAGGGTAGGGAGCCCCCTCTAATGAGGAAATCAATACA
>PJEM01012850.1:0-44368 GCA_004023845.1 Helogale parvula | reverse complement strand
TGGGTTTTTTCACTAGGCATAATTCCCTGAATTTTCACATAGGTTGTTGCATGGTTCAGTAGTTCATTTTTTTTTTTTTTTTTTTTTACTGCTGAGTACCACAGCTTATTTTAACTTTTCACCTTGAAGGACAACTGGGTTGTTTCTAGATTGAGGCTATTATGAAAAAAGCTGCTATAAACATTTGAATACAGGCTTTTGTGTGCACATATGTTTTCCTTTCTCTGAGATAAACACACAGGAGTAAAATTGCTAGATCATATCATACTTTAGTTTTTTTTTAATTTTTTATGTTTTTTTATTTTTTTTGAGAGAGAGAAAGAGAGACAGCGTGAGCAGGGGAGGGTCAGAGAGAGAGGAAGACACAGAATCCGAAGCAGGCTCCAGGTTCTGGGCTAGCTGTCAGCACAGAGCCCAATGTGGGGCTCGAACCTATGAACCGTGAGATCATGACCTGAGCCAAAGCCAGATGCTTAACCGAAGGAGCTACCAAGGCGCCCCAGGTTTTGTTTTTTAAGAACTGCCAAACTGTTTCCCAGAATGGCTGTAACTCTTTACATTCCTACCAGCTATGTATGATCGACCCAATTTCACTGTATCTTCTGTTTTAACTGTTTTTTTTTGTGATATGATATCACTCTGTCAGGGGAATGGGAGCACAGGCTCACCACCACCAGTGAAGGTAGAAGTACCAAGGTGCACTTGTTACAGCCAGGTGGAAGTGGGAGTTCAAGGACCCCACACGGTCCCCACTGACCCTGCCATGGAGGTGGCCTCACTACCACAGGGCATGAGTGGAGCTCCCAAGTCTCTATTAGAACCTCCACAGATACGGTCCAACAGGGAGGGGAGGAGTTGCTCAGCACTGAGTGGAGATGAAAGTCCAGGCACTCATATGGTCTCCAATAATACCATGGGGATGGGTATGAGGCTTTATTACAAGCTGGCAGGGATGAAAGTCCCAGCTTCCTGCCCGGCCTTCTCTGACACCACCATGGGTTGGGGGCACAGGGGGTACAGATAAAGGGTGCCTTGTTATAGCCCTGTGAGGGTGGCAGTCTAGAGACCCCTTAGGTCTTTGTTGCTGTAGGTGAAGATGGGGCCACAGCTTGTTCTATGCTGTTTGGCTAGGGTAGAACAGTTATTGTCTAAAACTTTTCTATCTTTGGGCACTTGGGTGCCTCAGTTGTTAAGTGTCTGATTTCTGCTCAGGTCATGATCTCACAGTTCGTGAGTTCCAGTGCCACGAAAGGCTCCAGCTCAGAGTCTGGGACCTGCTTCAGATTCTGTGTCTCTGTCTCTCTCTGCCCCTCCCCTGCTCATGCTCTGTCTCTCTCTCAAGAATGAATAAACATTTAAAAAAATTAAAACTTTTCTATCTTCCTAGGCTACCCTTTTCCCAGACTTTGGCTTAGTGAAAACAGGCTTTTATTGGGACTTTTAAAAAACTGTCTACCAGCATTTCCTGGTTACCTCCTTCTTCAGCAGTAAGTTTGAGGGGGTGAGGGGAAGGCTTGCCTTGGAGAGTGGAAACTGCTGCTGTCCAGCTTTTTATGGGGGTCACTGTCCTTTCTTCATTAGGCCTTTCACTGGTGGTCCACCATTGGTACTTCCTCCTGGGAAATGAGAGACTGTACCTACTCATTCTCACCATCAGCCTCTGTACTCTACAACTCCTCCACTTCCTGGGAGGGGTAGGCTGATGCTGCCGAGGAGTCCCTCATCCCTCCAGCTCAGTGACGTGGGTTGTGCTCAGGACTTCTACCCTGGCTGCTTGAAGTCCCGGTCCATCAGTGGGGAAAGGAAACTGGGAAGCGGAAGGGAGGGAGAAGGCTCTAGAGAGCCACCTCCTGCCTCAAGTTCCCTCTCCTCTGCCCTCTGGGCTTCCTTTTTTACATTTGATTAGACAAAGGATTAAAGAATCTAATCCTCTTTTCTTTGCCTTGTTTCAATTAATTTTCTATGTCTCTTTGTCCTCAATCCTCTGCAGTGAAATCTACAGATGAGTTTCTTTCGCTGGCTTCAGCCAGTTCAAATTGTAAGCCAATTTTATCTGGGGCAGCCTATAAATCCATTGTCTCAGCCCTCTCTGATACTTCTAGGTCTCATAAACTCTACATTAACAACCCCTGCTCCTCTGGAAGCCCAGCAGCCTTCTCTGTTTCCAAGCAAACCCAGGATCCATGCCCCAGGGGATGGCTCTCAAATCACAGTGTGCTCTGTGTCTGACTGACCAATTCCCTAAGATTTTATTTCCGCCTAAATTCTCCCGCATTCATCTCAATATGCTCCTCTACCTGGTATCCAGGTGTCCATTTATAACACAGACACATCAGGACAGGAGCACTTTGACAGGACAGAATGATTTATGGGGCTCTGGACTGTTCACTGCACTGCAATAGCCAATGGGTCAGGGAGGCAAGAGGAGAAATTTTCCTCTGGTCTTAAGAATAGTTGTGCTTCTGTTAAGCAACTATTTTACTTCATCTTATATCTACTATGATTCATGCCACCGACCATGCATTCCTACTTATTTTTTAATATATCTGCCCACATTATTCTCCAGTTTTTATCCTTGCTTATACATTTTGGAATGTCAACACTTTTCAAAATTAATTTGACACTAACCATCATTCTGCAACTATTCTAGAGAATTACGGTTTTCCCTTGATTCTGAACAAGAAAAAATAAAATGCAACCCTAAACAAAGATAGAGCCTTGAACTTGAGGCCCCATGATAGCCTGGAGATCAGATTCCTTGTGTATACACATCACTGACAGATTAAAGCCTTACTTCTTTACAGAGCTACAATAGGCTTGTTTCAATGCCTTCTCATAGGTCCTTTGAATGAGTAACATTCAGGTAAATATGTTCCTCTTACAAACAACTCAAAGTTACTCCCTACATTTTTCCTCTTTTGTATCTGTCTTCCACTGATCTGTTAAGAAACTGATCTAATAATAGACTAATTTTACTTATATCCAGTCAACCCAGACAAAAGAAAGGTTAAAAGCATTCAAGAAGACCTTCATCTCCAACACTCCAAAGTTCAGGAACATAGGTAAACATACACAGGTAAGCACTGGCTATAATTGATAAGAGGGAAATGATCAATTTATTCCCCCACTGTCATTTAGAAGAATTATCTTTACATATCAGGGATTTTACATATATGCCTTCAAGTTTGGCCCTATGAGTGAAGTATGTCTGTCCACACAGGCTATGTTTTCACACCCTCATCTCCTCATCTCAGTGCTTCCAAGCTCTTCATCCCAAAGATCATGTAACCTATATATATATAGGGATATTTTTATGCAAACGAACATATTGCCTCTGAACCTTCCGTCTTCCCTCTGTTTCATTATCAGGCAATTTCTCTTTCGCTATTTCTCTCATGGGGAAACCAATGTGACTCAAATACTTAGTCACATTGAGAACTGAGAGTCACATTGAGCCCAAGAGAAACGAATAATGGGCTCTTGGCCTTCTCTGAGACAACAGTAGGTCACTCTCCTGTGCAGCTAATTAACTTATTTCCCATTAGAAGAATCTTATATATTGCTTTGTCTTTGAGGGAAGATTAGGTACAGAAATTAAGCCTAAGCCCTCTGAATCTCTCTTCTAAAAGTACACATCCTGTGACTGAACAGGCAGGTAGGGAAGATGCTTTTCAATGACAAAACTACACCTGTCATGGTTGTGTCCCTCTCTCTATCCCTTCAACTCCCTTCAATTTCTGCCCCTCTGTAAACTCTTTGTGTCAGAAATTTTTTCCTTTACAGATGTTTTTGTCTTTTTATTCTATGCCATCACTCTTTTAATTCTCAAATTTCAATTGTTGAATTACATCATCTTATCAAATCAATTACACACGCACACACACACACACACACACACACACCTTTTAATACGTCCAATTTGCCTCCTTAAAGTGAAGATTTTTCAAGAGTCATGTTTTTCTGACTTTTGTGTTCTCCAACCCATTTTGATCTTTTTTTTTTCACTGTGTAAAGCAGACATCTGACCTCAGCCATTTCCATGTTATTGGAGAACCAAATTCTGTTTTTAACCAAATGAAGGACATCTCAATCCGTGATGTTCAGGATTCTGGTGTGGTTCCCTCTCCTTCAGCATTACTTTCCTCCACATTTGAATAAGCCAACCAATGCCTAGTCTGAGAGGCTATGCTCAGATTCAAAAAGCTTCAGGTCCCATGCCTGGGAATGGTACAGAGGAGCAGTAAGTTCTGAGATGGAACAATTCAAGGGCAGACCAGGCTGTCTGGAGAAACAGGAAAGTGGGGTTACAAAGAATAATATCCCATGGAGAGAAAAACTCTTTCAAGAGAGGAAGACCAATTTTATTTTAAATGAAATAAAAAGTCAGGGATGAATAGGGACTTTCCGTTTAGGTTACAGTGATCCTACCAAATATAAATAATTCTAGCTTTTTCGTGACTCTTTCTATTAAGCAGGTGTACAGTATTATTAAGACTATTATACTGTAAGTTAGACTGACTTCTAATTCTGGCTCTGGGAATGTATTGCTGGAACACACTGGCTATCCATTTAACCTCACAGGGTTGTCTTTCTACATATAGAATCAAGTAATTGAATAAGGTTCTCTCAAAGTCTTTCCCACTTCTGTAAAATCTCTAATTCTGGTCATCTTTTTTGTTTAGTATGTCTCTGTATTTCCTGTTTAAATATGAGTCTCCCCAGGCCCTCAATGACTGAAAAAAGTTTACATTTCTAAATGGAAGGACAGCAAATTCTATGGGGACTTGGCTTCTGAAGAACTCCTGAGAGCTTCACAAAGCCACTAGAGTTTTCTAAAAAGTAGAGAAACCAAGTGCATGTTCTTTTTCTCCAGACATGCTTTTTCAGGTCTTCAGGATTTCCTCAACCATGATATATGCTAATTCCAGATCTTTGTAACAGAAAGGGTGGGAATTTATTCACTCAGCTAAATACTCCTTTATATGGTTATCACCAGGAAGTACAGACTTGTGGAGTAGGTATTATTAATTTCAATTCCTCTATATATTTGTGAGGGCTACCATTGTGTTTCTTGTACAAACAATTTAGTACCTATTTCTAAGAAATTCATTCATCACATATATGTTGGGCTTTTTCTATATCACTGTTTTAGACGAGTGATACAGCATTAGACAAAGCAGAAAGGGTCCCTATATCATAAATTTTAATTTTATATTTATGAAAAGCTATAAATACTACAACTAAGGTAACTAAAATAGTGACGGGATGCTAAGGGATGCTTTTGATTAGTTAATTCCTAATTTTTTATAGGTGACTCTCGTCATTTTGCTGAGCCACCAATGTCCAACTATACAGTCCATTCGACCAAACCCCCTGCCACATCCATGACTCATATGCTTAAAGCCTTAAACTGTCTTCATATCAGTAGCTATTTTCCCTACAGCTTTACTATTACTTTCCATCCTTCTCAACAAACTATACCTAAAGCAGTAACTAAAACTCAAGTGAAGTTCACAGTCAGGTGTTTGTAATTTATCTGTGTGTGTCGGTTTAAACCTTGACAGGCAACTTAAGCAAAGATGTGCGGTGCTCTACCAATGCCTTTTTGATCATCATTATCCTCTTTATTTATCTTTTAGGATTTTACTTCGCTCCTGATGCCCCTTTTATTTTCTTACTCTCTGCCCAACTGTCATCATTCTTTCCCTTTTTTAAGTGTTCTTTTCTGCCTGTCCTTTATACATGCTACTGACTCTGACTCCACCACATTGATTATATGCAGTTCCACATTTTGCATTGTTATTGTCCATGTTATAATAATTAAAGTTAATAAGTAGATTAAATCATATGTTATAAATGGAAGTTTAGTTTATAGGCTAATAGATGCATGTAGTGTGGGATCTTCCTGTTTACAAAAACTGTCATTCAAACTCCAAGACAAACACCATTTCAGCATTACTAACCTAACAGTAATGGGAATTTTCAAATGTGACAAATTCAGAGATTTTAATTGATTTTATAAGATGAAATGCCCACTTGATCAGAGTCCTGAAGTACTGGGCTTACATATTTTCATACTTTCACAAAATAACACATGTGATCTCGAGAAGTCATAGTTCTTCAGCTTCAACTTTATTTCTTTAGACTGAATAATGAGCTTAGGAAGTCACCAAACACCTGCTCAGCATATAGAGATATTTGCCATGAAATGTCTTCCATGAAATAAGGATGACCTTATAATTCCCTTCCCAAAATCCTTTGTCCTTCTGGCCTTTAATTTGGATGATTTAAATGTGGGTAAGAAGTCCAGGGGATGATAGCATGAATAAATTGAAATGTTAAAA
Source organism: Helogale parvula (assembly GCA_004023845.1). Lineage (NCBI taxonomy): Eukaryota > Metazoa > Chordata > Mammalia > Carnivora > Herpestidae > Helogale > Helogale parvula. The sequence goes on along the minus strand of PJEM01012850.1, from coordinate 38,024 downwards.
CCTGGCTTTCAGAAAAAATGCAAAAAAAGAGTACTCAGAACATTGAGGCATGAGAAGGTAGAAGACAGTGTAAAAATTGAGAGGTAACAAAAATAATTTCATATTGTGAAAACAGGAAAGGATTAAAACCTACTTGTCTCCTTCTGCTATATTCTTCCCACAGCATTGTCTCTTCTGTCTCATTTGTACTTTATTGCCTCTACTTAATGGACCATTTCTTGTGTCTCTCTTAATGTTTCCTGCTGCAACATAACTAAGCTTGTTCACTACGAACTAGATGGGAGCCCTAGAACATCTACTTTCTTTCTAGCTATTTCGTGGTTACCAGAATTCATTCCGAATGCCCAATCCTAGCCAAAGTGAAGCTGGGGAGATGCTTTGCCAATTATCTGGATGGAATACCTCAAGAAGTTTCAACTTCATGATAGTTTTATACAAAGTGCTAGAAGGTTAATCAAGGCCCTTTCCTTAAGCTATGTCTCCTCCTCCCTACCTTAATAATCATATCTATGAATCAATTTCTGGTAGTTTATGAAAATGGCTGAGTGAGAGAACTAATAGAGTCTGTTACTTCGTCAATTTGTCTTCCAATTATTATGAGTCAATCCTTGTATTCAAACATTCCTAATAAACTAATCCTTCAGCTCTCCATGCTGTTTGATGTTTTTATCAAAAAACAAAATATGCGAACCAAAAAATATTTCAAAATTTAAAAGATTTTTTTAAAGATCCAAAATATTCTAAATCAACTACTGTTATTTAAATTTTTGCAGGCTGCTTGGGTGTCTCAGTTGATTAAGCATCCAGTTTCAGCTCAGGTCATTCATGATCTCACGGCTCATGAGTTCAAGCCCACATCAGGCTCTGTGCTAACAGCTCAGAACCTGGAGCCTGCTTCAGATTCTGTGTCTCCCTGTCCTCTCTCTCCCCCTCCCCCACTTGCACTCTGTCTCTCTTTCAAAAAATAAATATATTAAAAAATTAATTTTGCAATTTGTTTACTTTTTTTGTACTTAATATTATTAAGAAAAATCTTCCTGGTGTTATAATAAACTCTTTTATTAACATTTGCTTTAATAACTGTATTATATTCCATTATATACAACTATTATAATAGACGTAAAGCTAATGTTTACTATTTAGATTGTTCAGAATTTTTCCACTGCATAGTGTAATGAACATTTCTGTGCCAGAAACTTTTTATTCACAGATAGAATTCCATAAGGAATATTACTGCATCAAATATTGCTCTGGGTAGTATTGACATTTTAACAATATTTATTCTTCCAATCCAGGAGCATGGAATGTTTTTCCATTTGTGTGTGTGTGTGAGTGTGTGTGTGTGTGTGTCTTCTTCAATTTTTTATAAGCTTTCTATAGCTTTCAGTGTATAGATTTTTCACCTCTTGGATTAGGTTTATTCCTAGGTATCTTATGGGTTTTGCTGCAATTGTAAATAGGATTGATTCCTTGATTTTTCTTTCTGCTGCTTCATTATTGGTGTATAGAAATGCAATCAATTTCTTATTTTGAATTTATATACTACAACTTACTTAATTCATGGATCAGTTCTAGCAGTTTTTTGGTAGACTCTTTTGGGTTTTCAACATAGAGTATCATGTTATCTGAAATGAGTGAAAGTTTGACTATTTTTTGTTTTTTAAAAAAACGTTTTTATATGCTCACGTGTGCTCTTCCAATTTTCTAGGATTCAATATATATTATTTTTGTTTTTAATTTTTATTATTTTCTTTCATCTGAATTCCTTGAGTTTATTTTGTGTATTCTTTTCTCCCTTCTTAAGTTGCCTGATTATTTAATATATTTGAATAAATGAGAGTAATTTAAAGTAATAGACTGCCTCTAAGTGCAGCTTTGGTCATACTACCAAACCCATACTTGGAGTTACCATTATTTTGTAAGTAGTTTACCATCAATTAAATAAAATATCTGTTGATAACTAATTTTATGTTATCAACATTTAACACATTGTTTTTTGTTCCTCAAAGTTGATGCCTTCTTTCTTTTCTTTCAGGCCACATCTGAGTCTTTCCTTCTTTATGATTCCATGGACCAAGTAAACGGCTCTGTGGTAAATGAATTTGTGTTACTGGGACTTGCTCAATCCCTGGGAATGCAGTTGTTGCTTTTCCTTTTCTTCTCTTTATTCTATCTGGGAATTATCGTGGGAAACCTCTTCATTGTGTTTACAGTGATTTTTGATTCTCACTTACACTCTCCCATGTATATCCTGCTGGCCAACTTATCACTAGTTGACCTGGGCCTTTCATCTACCACAGTTCCTCGGATGATCTCTGATCTTTTCAGTGATTGCAAAATCATCTCCTTCCACAGCTGCATGATACAAATGTTCTTTATTCACGTCATGGGAGGAGTTGAGATGATACTGCTCATAGCCATGGCATATGACAGGTACACAGCAATTTGCAAGCCTCTCCAGTATTTAACTATTATGAATCTCAAAATGTGCATGCTTTTCGTAGTGGCTGCTTGGGTCATTGGGGTGATGCATGCTGTGTCTCAGTTTGTTTTTGTCATTAACTTACCTTTCTGTGGCCCTAATAATGTGGGGAGCTTTTATTGTGATTTTCCCAGGGTTATTAAACTTGCATGCATGGACGCTTACAGACTAGAATTTGTGGTCACTGCCAACAGTGGCTTTATATCTATGGGCACCTTCTTGTTCTTAATTGCATCATACATCTTTATTCTGATCACTGTCAGACAACACTCTTCAAAGGATTTATCCAAAGCATTCATCACTTTGTCAGCTCACATCACTGTAGTGGTTTTGTTTTTCACTCCATGCATGTTTCTCTATGTGTGGCCTTTCCCTACCAAGTCAATGGATACATTTTTTGCCATTGTGGACTTTGTCATCACTCCTGTCTTGAACCCTGCCATCTATACTTTAAGGAACAGAGATATGAAGGTAGCAATGAGAAGGCTGAGTCGACAAGTTGTAAGTTCTTGGGAAATATCATAACAGATTTCATTGGTAAGAACACAGGACGAATGTCATGGATCACCATGAGCACCATGAATATGTACAATTTCATTAATGCCTTAAAAAAACCTGAAACATCTACATAAAAAGAGGTATTGAATCAAAGAACCTCACTTTCAAATAGAATTGCTGTAATTTTTGTTAATTATAAAATCTAAAGTGTTATATAGTCCTACCTAACCAATAAACCTAAATTGTAGTTATCATCAATGACTACATTCAATTTTCATGTAGTTTTTTATATCTATATATGAATATATACATGAACATACAATTTAGCTTTATTTATCAGTATCTTCATACTGATAATAAGCATCATTGGAAATTAACTAATATTTCTTATGGAAATTATGTGGATCCAATGGATAAAATAAAATCGAGAAAGAAACCATTCTCATCCTAATTGTACTTTAAGTTATATAAATAGGAAGGGAACACTACATTACAACTCTTAAGAATTATTTTCAATCTTTGATTGTCAGTGTATTTTGTACAGTGCTACTTTGGAAACAGAGTCTACTATTTTTGCATTATGCAAAAATTGTCTATGTTCCATTTCTTTTAAAGAGCAAATTTCTGTTGTTCTTGTAGTCTTCCTCAAAGCATTCTTAATTCACCCTAAAAGAGTATCTACAATTATAAAAACATTTCGAGGATCTTATTACCTAAAGAAGGCACCCAACTTAGATCTCAGTTTATTTAATGTACCTGTTCTTAAGCTGGTGTGCTCAGGACAAAAAAGATGATTGACAACTTTACTTTTGCTTTACTTTTCCAAGTAAAACTGGGAAAGTCAGATGAATCAAGGAGCAAAATTGAGAAATCACTTGGATGTATTTCTATGACTGATTTAAGAAACAATTAATTGTGGTAACTCAGACCAGTTGTAACTTCTGTATTGTATGTAAAGTTGTTCAATAAAATAATAAATAATAAATGATACTTTCTTATTATTGGTCAAAGTATTTTTTCTATATTTTTCCAAAATTGGTCATAAATGTTATAAGCTATCCTCTTTTTATAATTACTAAAGCATTATTATTTATTGTCTTCTTAACCATATGGATTTTTTTATCTTTTAAAACCCAATAATATTTTTATAATATAATTTATTATCAAGTTGGCTAATGTACAGTGTACACAGTGTGCTCTTGGTTTTGGGGGTAGATTCCCATGATTCATCACTTACACACAATACCCAGTGCTCATCCCAACAAGTGCTCTCCTCAATGCCCATCACCCATTTTCCCCCCACCCCCATTCCCCTCCATTAACCCTCAGTTTGTTCTCTGTATTTAAGAGTCTCTTATGGTTTTCCGCCCTCTCTGAAACTATATTTTCCCCTTCCCTTCCCCTATTGTCTTCTGTTAAGGTTCTCAAGTTCCACATATGAGTGAAAATATATGATATCTGTTTTTCTCTGACTGACTTATTTCACTTAGCATAATACTCTCCAGTTCCATCTGGATTTGAATTTCAGAACTTTATCTTATTGGTTTCAACTATATTCTATTAAAAAGTCACCTTTAACAGAGAAAGATAAAAACCATATGATTTCACTTATGTGGAATCTAAAACAGAAAACAAACAAAAACTGATGGCTGTCAAAGGGGAGATTGGTGACATAATTGTAAAATAGATAAAAGGGATTCAGATGCACAAACTTCCAGTTATAAAATAAATAGGTTACAGAGATGAAAAGTATAGCACAGGGGAAAAAGTCAATAATATTGTAGTCACGGTGTGATGACAGTGACTGAAGTTAGCATGGTAGCACTGAGTAATGTGCAGAATTGTCAAATAAATGTGGTATATACCTGAAACTAATATAACACTGCGTGTTGATTATACTTCAATTAAAAAAGAGTTAAGGTAAATATAGATATAAGGAAATAAAGTTTAATTTGCACAGAGAAAAAAAATCAGCTTTAGATTTGGTAAGATACTTAAAATACTTAAGGGAGCCAAGAAACTGTGACAACAGCCCTTGACACCAGAAGATTCTGTGTTTCCTTAAGGGAAAACCTGAGAGCCTATAAGAACTTCCATACTCAAAGTTCAGGCTAGCTATTTCCAGATCTCTTCACCTGCCTCTGGTCCCTCATAAATGGCCCTTAACCGAGTGGTTTACTAAGGTGGACAATTCATACAGATTTTACGCTCTTGGCAATTTTATGCTTCAAGATAAAGTGCAAATAAAAGGAAAATCTGTACTCTTTTTTGCTCTGAAAATTGCGATATCTCTTCCAGTTATGAAGGAGGTAGGTGGAATGATGAAAATGAGGTACATTAGCAGAACTAACAAAAGTGTAGAAATTTATTGACATGAAATGCTTCTACTATCAGTAAGAGCCCATTTGGCAGAATTCAATTATGTATGTATCTCCAACAAAAATGGAAGAATTTTGTGAGGTCAGTTTAAATCCTCAGAAGTGTTAGTATGAATATTAACAAGTATTGCCCTTGTTGTGTTAAACAACCTAGTATATGTTATACAAGTGTTATGAGTATTGAGTCCTTCTCCTGTATCGTCCAGGCTAATATATTCTTTCATCTTTACTTAAGCATCCTTTTCCCCATATACCCCAGATTCAATGTTCTCTTACTCACTTCTTTACCTCCTCCCTGCAACCCCAGTGAATCTGGTTTTGGACATTTCTTTCATATGAAGGTACAAATCATACTGTTAGAGTTGTAGAATTTTGTTTTTGAAAGCTTTTGATCCAACAAGCTTATTTTTAAATAGGAAAACTAAGGCTTGGATATTTTGAATGAAATGCTAAAGTCACCCAGTAAATTTGTACTAGAATCCCCCACTCTCATGACTTCAATCTTAGTAAAACTTGTAAAATAAAGATTTTATGTATTTTTCTTTAAATAGGGGTAAAAGACATTTAGGACAAACATAATACCCTAAAATTTGAATTTTAAGTTTACCCTAGTGCATAGGGAAAGATTTTCTTGTTCATTTGTAGCTGGCTCTTCATGATTACTATAGCCAATGTAGAAGATTCTGGGAAAACTTCTTCAATAAACTTAAACTTAATGTTTCACTTAGAATTAATATAATTCTTCTAAAACTCCTTGCACCATTTTGGAAGAATCAGATATGCGCTTTGAACAGATTACTGTGGTGAAGGATCCCCTGTAACTAAGAATCCCCTATCATCATTCGCTCCTCAGTAGCATATACTCAAGAAATGAAACGTTTTAACTGAATGAAAAAGAAATTCCTTTTGCTGAAGAATAACATGTATGAATTCTTACTTGTTACCATGGTAGAAAGTCTTCTCACTGCAAAAGAGAACCCCTTGGTCAACTATCACCTTTGATATATATCTTAAGGAGACAAAAGTATCGAGTTTGTCCTCACTGTGAAATGAAATGGTTGTATGTAAGTTAATATCTAAGTTCAAGTTTAAATTGCATACTTTGAGGGGCACCTGGGTGGCTCAGTCAGTTAAGCATCAGATTCTTGGTTTCACCTCAGGTGATGATCTCATGGTTCATGGGTTCGAGCCCTGCATCCAGCTCTGCGCTGACAGCACATAGCCTGCTTGGGATTCTCTCTCCCTCTATCTCTGCCCCTCCGCCGCTTGTGTGCTCTCGGTTGTGCTCCATCGCTCTCTGTCTCTCACTCTCTCTCTTTCTCTCACCCTCCCTCTCAAGGTAAAAAACTAAACTTAAAAAAGTAAATAAATAACATACTTCGATTCTTAAGAAACATCCTAACCAGTCACATCATAAATGACCTCACAACTAGAATCCCATCCTCTTCCTTGTCAGTGATTAGAATAATTGTATTTATTACTGTGCTAATAAGGGAAATGTGTGTTTGTGTCTTGTTTTACTATTAGACTTCTCTTTTTACTTGGAAATAAAATTATAACTGCTAAATTTTAATAGAACTTTGACAACAGTAATATGAAGCATTAGTGGATATAGCTAAGGAATGGGATTTGAGATAACGATGAGCAGGGTGCAGTTTTCAAGGGCCATGGAATACCTGTGATCAGGGAAGTAGTGAAAACACTACTACTCCCCCACTATATTTTCATGCCTCCCTAGGACCTATCAATTTCCACAATTACTCGAAATACAGTCATTTATATACTTCTTTTTTTAATCTCCCACATCCTGTTGACAAACGTCCTGTTTTTACTACCTTAATAATGGCTATTATGTATTAACTATTCACTATTTTTTTAGAAATGTATTAAACAATTGCACATAACTCTTTAATAGTTCTTCACTGTCTTCAAAATAAAACACAAATGCTTTTAGCAGGCATTCCAGAATCCTTTTTCAATTTATCTCCTATCAAACCCCTTTACATTTTCTCTCATGCAAATTTTTTCCCACTTTTCTCACTTTTCATCTCTAAATTACCTTTCTTTTATCCGTTTATTTTTCTATTTTACTTATCTTCTTCCATTTTTCATCTTCAATTTTATTTTGGATTACTTCCTTTTCTTCTAAGCATTTTGATATCACTAAATGATAAGTATCAATTCCGTTCTCTATAAGACCTTTTAACTCTTACCTCCTTTTTTAGAATCCTTATTTATTTAAACTTTTCCTAAGACTGAATCTCTACATCTGTCTTAGCTTTCATGTTTCTATCCAAGCTTCTGAGAAATTATGAAAATTATTTTGGAATTGTGTCTCTCACTCATGCCTCAAAGAGTACTAGACTAGTGGGGATTTTGAGAATTTTGGATGCAGTGCATGTGTTGAAAGATAGAAAAACAAAAGGACGCAAAGAATTAAAATTCAATCATCATGTTATTTCTAGAATTCAAGTAAAATTTGTAAGTGATTATCAGGGAACTGGGGTTTCTCTGTGAATCAGAAGGCAACAAATATTACTACTAATAATTATCCAAATCTATTCTGTACTTACTAGACACAAAAACTATGCAAAACACTTTATATTTAATACTTCATTTGAAATTCATAACAACTCTAAGAAGCGAATATAATTAATATCTACATTTGTAAAAATGATCAAAGTAAGTCTTAAAGGGTGAGTCTAAGGTCCAAGACTATGTTTAAAACTTACACACTATAAATTGCCTCACATAGTAAAATTGTGAATGAGGATTTGTCTTAGTTTCATAGAGAGGTTTTCAAGAGCTGTATATAAAATGATTGTGATGGGCTACAAAACCACTAAAAATACTTTTTCAAAAATGTATGCCACAAAAAGTCCTTGTAAATATAAAGATCATATAATGTTGTATGTACGTAAGAGCTAAGATACTGTTTTTGAGTTAAAAGGAAAAGCACATAAATATAGGATAGTGATATAGACTTAATCTGGCAGAGAAGGTCACGTGAACAAAGGTATTTTGTTAGAAATAAGCCTGGCATAAGTGCAAATGCTGAGCAGACTTGAATAACTAGACTATAAGGCACAGTCAGAGGTGAAGTGTGGAGTAAAATGGTGGGTTTAGATTGTGTGCATTTATGTAATAAACCATAGAAAGACATTATATGAGTGAGCAGAATGACACAAAATGAGGCTTTAAATTTGAATATAATAATTCTGAGTTCCTTCTAACTCTATTCTCCAAGGTAACGACAGAGGCTCTTTCCTGGAATGAATCAACAAGTGACACAAATTACTCCATGGTGACTGAGTTCATTTTTCTGGGACTCTCCAATTCTCAGGAATTTCAGATATTCCTATTGGTGTTGTTTTTTATATTCTATGTGGGAATTGTGTTTGGAAACCTTCTTATTGTCATAACTGTGGCTTCTGACTCCCACCTTCACTCTCCTATGTATTTCCTGCTGGCTAACCTCTCGCTCATTGATCTATGTCTGTCTTCTGTCACAGCCCCCAAGATGATTGCTGACTTTTTCAGTAAACGCAAAGTCATCTCTTTCAAGGGTTGCCTTGCTCAGATATTTCTCGTTCACTTTTTTGGTGGGAGTGAGTTGGTGATCCTTATAGCAATGGCCTTTGACAGATATGTAGCAATCTGTAAACCCCTTCACTACACTACAGTTATGTGTGACAATGTATGTTTTGGCATTGTGACTGCTGCATGGGGTACTGGCTTCCTCCATTCAGTGAGCCAGTTGGCTTTTGCAGTAAACTTACCTTTCTGTGGTCCCAATGAGGTTGATAGTTTTTATTGTGACCTACCTAGGGTTATCAAACTTGCTTGTACAGACACCTATAGGTTGGATGTCATGGTCATTGCTAACAGTGGTGTGCTCACTGTGTGTTCTTTTGTTTTCCTAATCATCTCCTATGCTGTCATCCTGGTAACCATCCAGCAAAGGCCTTCAGACAAATCATCTAAGGCTCTGTCCACTTTAACTGCTCACATCACAGTAGTTCTTTTGTTCTTTGGACCATGTATCTTCATTTATGCCTGGCCATTCCCCATCAAGTCATTAGATAAATCCCTTGCTGTGTTTTATTCTGTGGTCACTCCTCTCTTGAACCCAATTATATACACACTAAGGAACAAAGACATGAAGACTGCAATGAGACGGCTGAGCAAATGGAATGTGAATGCTAGTGTAAAATTTTAGATTACTCTAACTGTAAGCCTAAATTAAGATAATGACATATAATAAAGTTGGTGAATTACTTAATAAAGCTCATGAAAATCTTACATTCCATTTCTTAGTAATTGTCAAAGAACTTTCACATAAAATGCCTCAATTTATCCTTTGGCAATTTTGTATTCTCTATTTTTGGATACAGATACAAAGTTAATATGCTTTCAAAATATTATCTCACTAATTCTCAGAACAATGGCATAAATATGTCAACATTTGTACACTTCTGTGGTTGAGTGGTTCTGAGCATAATAGATGGAAACACAGAAGCTTATAATATTTTTAGATTTTTATTTGGCTCATTTTCCTTAAAAACATCAAGGAAGCAATTGCCACAAATCTAACTCAAAAAATATGCCTAGTGCTAAGGATATCTATGAGCTAACTTTTAAGAGGTTTAGAAAAGACTGTAACAGTTTATAGTTCATATCTAGTCACTAGAACCCATAATCCATGAGTTCATTATCAGGAGTGACAGAGTAAGTCTGATGACATGAAATTTGCCTTATAGGCACTTGATATATTGTAGCATACAAGAGCTCGTAAGCAGTAAAAGGCATTTAGAAAGATCCAAGTTCTCTCAACATATTGGCACAGAGTATATCAATTTGATCCATACATATCACTTTCCACCGTTAGCTTTTAGAAACACAGATTTGAAGTCAGAAAGAGATGGGTTCAACTCTTCTCATGCACTACTAATCATGACTGGGCATTAGCTTGTCTAAGCTTCACTTTCCACATGTGCCAAAGGAAAATAACAATACCTATACATATGGTTATTATGAGGGATAATAAGACAATGGAATATAAATCTATTTTATATCAGATATCATTGCATATCAGATAAATAGTACATATCAATGTGCTACTTACAAATTTTACAGCCTTTATTTTATCCTGATATACTTGAGGGGAATGATATAAACCAATCTCAACAGATGCTCATTTGGGGATATTGTAGTTGTAAGTGTAAATGTGTATATTTATGTGCAGGTGTGTACTCATGCTCATACACCCTACCATCCTTGGAAGTCATGTCAAAAAGTCAAGAGAGAAGTAAAGGAAATATAAAATTTTTTAAAGTTCGGCAAATGATTTTGATAAATAGTTCCACCCTCCAGCAAGAATCACTGAACCAGTCTACAACTGAAGAGTAAAGATAATAAAAAAAGAATGCAGCTTTTCAAATTGTAACTTAAATTAATAAATAGGGAGAGTCATATGATTAGAGGATTAAAATCATGCTTACCACAGGGGGGAAAGAAAGAGAATAGAAACTCCATAAGCAGGTTGAATACATAAGAAAATGAGCATATGATAATGACGGTATCTCAAATCCATGGAGAAAGGAAGGACCCAGTAATGTGATGGAATAACTGTCTAGCAATATGGGAAAAGATATTTTGGACCTATTTTTCATGCCACATGCCAGGACCATTTCTGAGTAAACTGAAGCATAAATATTTGTAAATATACAAATATTAAAAGAAAACATGAGTTATATCTTTGTAATCCAGGAATATGACAAAGATTGATAATTTTAACTACATCAAATTAATGTTTTCAATGCATAATAAAACCATGAACAAAGTAGAAAAGATAAATGTGATATCAGGAGAAAGTATTTACAATTCATATTGCAAAGAATACTAGCTATCATAATAAGGAACTTCTAAAAACACACCAGCAAACAAAAAATAGGTAAAACATATTAATTTATAATTGATATATAAGGGGATATAAATAATGCTTCAATACATTAAAAAACATTCAAGTTCTCGGGGCATCTGGGTGACTCAGTCAGTCACTTAAGCATGTGACTCTTGATTTTGGCTCAGGTCATGATCTCTTGATTTATGAGTTTGAGTCCGCATCAGGCTCTGTGCTGACAGCATGGAGTCCACTTGGGATTCGTTCTCTCTCTCTCTTTCTCTCTCTCACTAAATAAATAAGCTCTAAAAAAATGTTCAAGCTCTGTCATGTTAAGATATGCACAGCTTAAAACTAAGCTGAAATATCAATTTTGATCTTAAGATATGAAATATCTGACTTCAATATTCAATAATACTGCTTATTGGTAAGTATACACAGAAAAGGGCCTTCAATCAATATGCACTATTGATAAGAATACAAAATGGTGTTACTCTTGGCAATATCTATGAAATTCACAAAGCTAATCCAACGATCCTAATTCTATCCTAACAATACATGTGCAAAAATACAAAATAACCTATGAACTTGTTGCAGCATTGTTTTTAATAGTAAGACTGAAAAATACTTAAATGATAATCATAAAAATGTTTAAATTATACATTATGGAACACTAAGTAACTACAAAAATTAGTGAGGAATATCTCCAAATAAGTGCTCTGGAGGACTCTACAAGGTATATGTTAAATGAAAACAATAAGTTGAAAAAGAATATCTCCAGGATGTTAATTTTTATGTTAAAATGAGGATACATATATTGGTTTTATATGTATATACAACTTATAAATACATATTTTATAAAAAATTATAGAAACATTTTCAATGGTAAACAGAAAAATTAAAATTGGTTTCTTAAAGAGAAAGGAGAAAACAGGGCAAGGAAAGTGTTAAGAACTAGATTTTTCTGAATATGTCCTATTTTATAGTTTTGACACTGATATCCTGTAAATGTTTTTACATAATAAAAATGAAGTTAAATCAAAATAAAATGTTCTTTATAAGTCCTAGATAAGTTATAAAATGAATCTCAAAATATTTCAAGAATCTGCACCTTTACAAAGTATGTTTTCTGACTACAATGCAATCAAATTAGAAACCAATCATAAGATATATAGTATTAAAATGGGCAAAAAAATTAATAGGTCTTTCTCCAAAACTGATAATAAATAACCAATAAACAAATTAAAAAATGCTCAACATCATTAACTGTTAGGGAAATGCAAATTAAAACCCCATTAAGATACCATTTCACATACACACACTAGAAAGGCTCTATTCATAAAGGCAGATTATAACAAGTGTTAGCAAAGATGAGAAAAAACTAGAACCCTCATACATAAGTGGGAATGTAAATGCAACTGCTTTAGGAAAGACTTTAAATGCAAATAGACTAAAGACTCCAATCAAAAGACAGGGTGGAGTCACTGAGTTCCCTAAATATATTCTCCTGTTGCATGATTCTTCTTTCTCTCTTTTGTTCAGCTTCACTGTTTTCCATTATTTTGTCTTCTATGACACTAATTCATTCCTCTGATTTTTCCAGCCTGCTGTTCATTGCATGAAGTTTGTTTCATTTGTTGCATTTTTCATCTCTGATTGATTCATTTTTACCTCTATTATCTCTGTGGTAAGGGTCTCCCTCATGTCTTCTACTCTTTTCTCAACTCCACTGAATATCTTTATGATGCTTTAATTCTTGCTTTAAGTTCTCCATCAGGCATTTCACTTAGATTTTTAGCCATGGCCTTATCTTTTTGTTTCATTTCGGACAAATGCCTCAGTCCTGGCATTTTGCCTAAGTCTCTGCCTTCTTCTTTGAGTTAGAAAAGCCAATTATATCTCCTGTTCCTGAAAGTAATGGCCTTATGAAGAAGAGGCTCCCAGAGCCTGAAGTTTCAGGGAATGTCACCAGTGTGTGCTGTGTGCAAACTACCATTGTGTTTTTGCTGCTCTATCCTTCAGGCCAGTCATCTGCAGAGGCTCTCCTTGCCTACAGTGGGTTGTGTTTAATCACTGCCCTGAGTGTAGTGACTTGTAATGGGTATGCTCTGGTCTGCTTGTGAGATGAGACTTGTCACCAAGTCCATTGGAACTGAGGCACTGTAAAACATTACGGGGCATTTACCTGAAGAATACAAAAACATTAATTCAGGGTTGGTGGTATAGTGGTGAGCATAGCTGCCTTCTAAAAACATTAATTCAAAGGGATACATGCACCCCAATGTTTATAAGAGCATTATCTACAATAGCCAAATTATGGGAACAATCCAAGTGTCCATCTACTGATGAGTGGACAAAGAAGATATGGTAGATGTGGTATATAAACACAATGGAATATTATTCTGCCATAAAAAGAATGAAATCTTGCCATTTGCTCCATGGATGGAGCTAGAGGGTACTATGCTAAATGAAATAGTCAGAGAATGACAATAATTTCACTCATATGTGGAATTTAAGAAACAAAACAAGTGAGGAAATGGGGGGAACAGAAAGAAAGAGGTAGAGCAAGAAAGAGACTCTTAACTATAGGGAACAAATTGATGGTTGCCAGAGAGGAAGTGGGTGGGGGAATGAGTGAAATAGGTGATGAGAACTAAGGAGTGTACCTGTTGTGATGAGCAATGGGTATTGTATCATATATTAAGAAGCAACCAGGTATTTATTCACTATGGTATAAAAATTAGGTAACTCAGTCTTCTAAATGCTGGTCTTCCAATATGAGGATCCCCTAATGACAGAAAAGTAGTTAAACATTTATGCTTTATTATATAACCCACTGTGTCTCCCAAAAGAGGCATTCTCCCCACTATAGCAAATCCAAAAAATTAAGAGCAGAAAACAGAAAATGCACAAGAACTTCACTGCTATTTATGATGAAACACGACTGTTTTCTCTATCCCTTTGGTTTACAGAATGTATATAGTTTACCCACAGGGGACATAGCTCATCTGGAGATCACTGATTCAAGGCATATGTCTCAAAGTACATATCCTGACTCTGCAGGATATCATCTTCAAGCTGATGCCTCAGTTGTAATTTTAACAGGGTATTCCAATGTCCTATGAGATCAATAGCTCACAGTTGTACAATGTATAATAGGAAAAGTGTACTCCTTAGTTATGTGTGTTTTGTGCACTTTCTTTGCTAGAAAGTGTGTAGTCTTGGTCTAAGTAAATATTATGCAAGATTTCATATTGGAAATCAGAGACTATGAACACTTGGATAGTTGTACTGGCCAGAGCATTCGAGGTAGGAAAGATAATACATTCATATTAGAAAGTGTTTAGTGTCAGTAAATACTCTCATGTGATTGATTTCAGCCCTCAAAACATGGTACCATTTCAAGGATCTACCTGTGCTGCTGAATAAGTCATTCTACAGTAATAGTAACTAGCGAAAGTTCACATAACAAAAAGCTCATTCTAGGACCTATACATAGCTTTCCTTTCTACCATGATATTTTCTTCATTCTTGGGTCCATTTTGAAAGCATTAGATAAGGAAAGCTTCACCATCTATTCTTTCAGTTACCTAGTTCAACACATTATGCCTAATGATTCTTTGAATTAAATTCTCCTTGTTCAAATAAGCTGTGTAATTTCAGTCTCCTAGTTGAAATCTGACACATTCCATTCCAATAAAAAAGAAAAATATTTCAACAATTCCACTAGGGAATTCTCCAAACACGTAAGAAGAAAAAGCATTCTAAATCTCCTTTAGAATATGTATATTTTTGGGAATATTCCTAGCAGTGCTATTGCTAGGTCATAGGGGAGTTCTACTGTTAATTTTTTGAGGAACCTCCACACTGTTTTCCAGAGCGGCTGGATGCATAGGGGCACATGTATCCCACTGTTCATTGCAGCATTTTCAACAATAGCCAAATCATGAAAAGAGCCTAAATGACCATCAACTGATGAATGGATAAAGAAGATGTGGTATATATACACAATGGAGTACTACATGGCAATGAGAAAAAATAAAATCTGGCCATTCATAGCAACGTGGATGGAACTCAAGGGTGTTATGCTAAATGAAATAAGTCAGGTAGAGAAGGGCATATACGATATGTTTTCACTCATAAGTGTAACAGGAGAAACTTAGCAGAGGATCATGGGGGAGGGAGAGGGGGGAAATGTAGTTGGGGAGAGAGCGTAAGGTAAACCATGAGAGACTCTTGAATACTGAGAACAAACTGAAGGCTGAAGGGAAAGGGGAGAGGGGAAGGGGGGTGATAGGCATGGAGGAGGGCACTTGTTGGGATGAGTACTGGGTGTTACATGGAAACCAACTTGACCATAAACTATAAAAAATTAAATTAAATTTAAAAAAATTTTTAAAGAAATATGTATATTTTTTAAAAAGATAAAATAGTTTATATGACTGAGATAAAATAAAGGGTCTAGTTCTTAGTTACAAACTTCTCTAATAATTCAAGGATACAGGTAACTGTAGGACACAAGTGAAGCAGATGTCTATGACTGTCAACAAAGCCCCCCAGGCTTTGTTGTCTCTCTTATTGCACCAGGATGCTCTCTGGCTCAGATATAATAGATGAAGAATTGATGAAGATGAAGGATATCACTTACAAAAATAGAGGTATTTTTATCATGACATATCTCCTTTTTATATTCTAGTACTTACAGAGTAAACATTCATATATTGCTGTAAGCTGTGTTTCATATAACATATACTTCAGATTCATTTAGCATGAGCAAATTACAATGACAAGGTAGATCCTGCTAACATTCCATTATCCATTTTCTAATAAATACAACTAGGAGGAGATCCAGTTAGTGTATTTTTCATGGAGATTTGACCAGGATCATTTGATCCTGTTATTCCTATGTATTCTTTCCCCATCCTCATATCTCTCTCTTTGTGTGTGTGTCTCTCTCTTTACCCCACTCCTTCTTCCTAACAATGAAACGGAGAGTGGTTATAGCCCAGTTACTAATACTTCTTTCCAATAACCAGAAATTTTAACTACTATAGCATTATAATAAAAAGAAATTATAAACTAATTTGTATACCCTTCAACACAAATACAAAAGTCTAAAAGGTAATGACAAAATAAAAAGTGATTTATAAGTAAGATAAAAACACCAGGATACATTAGTTTTTTCCCAGAATGAAAGTTTGTTTAAACATTTGGAAATCAATGAAAGGAATTCACTATATCAAGCATATGAAGGGAGAAAATCATACTAACATTTTTATAGGTACAGAAAACACACTTTAATCAAAGAACACTGGGTTGAATGGTGTCCTCCACAAAATCCATGTCTACCCAGAACTTCAGAATATTACCTTATTTGGAAATAGAATTTTTGTAGGTGTAATCAAAGTAAGGATAAAGATAATATCATACTGAACTAGGATGGACTTTAAATACAATAGGTGTCCTTATAAGAGATGGAAAAGGACACAAAAAGACACAAGGAAAGAGGCTATGTGAAGACTTACAGACAGAGACTAAAATTATGTTGTCACAAGACAAGGAATGTCAGGAATCACCAACAGATGGAAAAAGCAAAGAAAAATTCTCACCTAGAGTCTTTAGTGGGCATGAGGGTCTGCCAGATTCTTGATTTTTGGACTTCTTGACTCCAGAGCCTCAAGAAAATAAACTCTTAGATTTTTAAGCCACCAAATTTGTGGTAACTTGTTACAGCAGCCCCAAAAAATAATATAGAAGAAACTCATTCTGATAAATAGTATTTACAAAAAAACTATAGGACACATTGTAGGTAATGTGATATATAATCCCCTGAGATCAGAAATATGTCCACATTTTTCTTACAACTACTTCTATTTTGTATTTTACAAAGGGTTTCACAAGCAAAATATTTAGTATACCATTGCATGTTTCTTTCAATAAATGGTAAAATAAATGACTTTTAGGAAGTGTTGAGGAATACCACAAAATATAAAGATAGTTTCCAAAGTATTTTAAAAGCAAAAAACTATAAGCAACAGAAGTTGAGTTGTTATCAAAGCAACACCATAATCACCAGATTTTCAAAAACACAGACTGTCTTAAAATCAACTGAAACCTATGACTTGTCAGGAAGGAATTATGTATAGCACTCACATTGTTTTGAATTGAAAGTATAATATGATTTGCAAAACTCTTAAGGTAACCAACTTTTGGAAGGCAGGGTATCTCAACCTCAGCACTACTGACATTTGGGGGAGTCTAAATCTCTGTTGTGGGGAGCTGTTCTATACGTTGTGGGATATTTGGCAGTAGTTCTGACCTATATCCAATAGATGCCAGTAGAAGCAAAGCTTACCCCCCACATTGGGACAACCAAAAATATCTCCAGACATTCTGTAAGGGACATAATTACCCTGGGTTACAAATCACTATTTTAAGGATAATTGTGGATTTTCACTTAGTTCATTCTTATGGAGCTCAAGTTACATGCTAACTTCAAACATTTAGTCATCACTAAGAACTAGCAACAAATCAGACACGTCTTATTTTAAGATTGCATCCAAATTATATGATTTGTATCCAAATCATCAAGGAAGAAGTCAAACACTAACTATTTGCAGATGACTTGATACTCTACTTAGAAAACCCAAAAGACTCCACCAAAAAAAAATTGCTGGAACTAATACATGAATTCAGTAAAGTTGAAAATACAAAACAAACATGCAGAAATCTGTTGCATTTCTTCTATACACCAATAATGAAGCAGCAGAAAGAGAAATCAAGGAATTAATCCCAATTAAAATTGCACCCAAAACCATAAGATACCTAGGAATAAACCCAAACAACAATGTAAAAGATATGTGTTCTGAAAAGTCTAAAACAATGATGAAAGAAATTGAAGATGGCACAAAGAATAGAAAGACATTCCATGCTCATAGACTGGAAAAACAAATATTGTTAAAATGTCTATACTATCCAAAGCAGTTTAATGCAATATCTATCAAAATACCATCAGCATTTTTCACAGAGCTAGAACAAACAATCCTAAAATTTGTATGGAACCACAAAAGACCCCAAATAGCCAAAGCAATTTTGAAAAAGAAAAGCAAACTTAGAGGTATCACAATTCCAGATTCCAAGTTATATGTCAAAGTTGTAATGATCAGGATAGTATGGGGACTATCCTGGATCAATGGAAGAGAATAGAAAACCCAGAAATGGGCACAACTACATGGCCAACTAATCTTTGACAAAGCAAAAAAGAATATTCAATGGAAAAAAAGACAGTCTCTTCAACAAATGATATTGGGAAAACTGGACAGCAATGTGCAAAAGAATGAAACAGTTATACCAAACACAAAAATAAATTCAAAATGGATAAAAGACTTAAATAAGAGACCTGAAACCATCAAAATCCTAGAGGAGACCACAGGCAATAACCTCTCTGACACCATTTGTTATCAGCTTCTTACTAGATACGTGTCCTGAGGCCAGGGAAACAAATAAATAAATAAATAAATTATTGGTATTTCATCAAGACAAAAACCTTCTGTACAGTGAAGGAAACAATCAGCAAAACTAAGAGGCAAACTAAAGAATGAGAGAAGATATTTGCAAATGACATATCTGATTAAAGGTTAGTATCCAAAATCGATAAGGAGCTTACAAAATTCAACACCCAAGAAACAAACAATCCAGTGAAAAAAATGGGCAGAAGACATGAAGAAATATTTTTCCCAAGAAGATATCCAGATGGCTAACAGACACAAGAAAAGATGCTCCCATCACTCATCATCAGAGAAATACAAATAAAACTACAATGAGATATTACCTCACACCTGTCAGAATGGCTAAAATTAATAACAAAGGAAAACAACAGGTCTTGACAAGGATGTGGAGAAAGTGGAACCCTCATCCACTGTTGGTAGAAATGCAAACTGGTGCACCCACTCTGGAAAACAAAGTAAATAAGTAAATAAGTAAAACACCACAGTACTGGCAACTAATGAATGAATGAATGAATGAATGAATAAGAAATATAGAGTAAACAAACAAAAAAAACCAGACATAGACCAATAGACTAGATAGCCCCTTTAAAAAACCTCACACATATATAACCAACTAACCTTTGACAAAAATGCAAAGAATATTCAATGCAAAAAGGAGAATGTCTTCAACAAATAGTGTTGGGAAACTGGATATCCAAATGCAAAAGAATGAAAGTGGAACTTTATCTTACACCACACACAAAAATCTACTGAACATGGAATATTTAAGTTGTAAAACTCCTAAAAAACCTAAGGGAAATACTTCATGGCATTGTATTTCTTGAACACGACACTGAAAACACAGACAATGAACACAAACTACACAAGTGGGAGTATGTCAAACACAAAAGCTTCTTGCACAGCAAAGTAAACAAGTAAAAAGGCAACATACAGAATGAGAGAAATATTTGAAAGCTATGTGTCTATTACAGATAAATATCCAGTATATACAAAGAACTCATATAACTCAATAGCAAAAAAATAAGAATAATAATAATCCAATAATGTTTAAACGGGCAAAGGACCTGAAGAGACATTTATCAAAAGAAATATTAAGTGTCCAAAAGGTACATAAAAGGGGCTAACCATCAGTAATCATCAGGGAAATGCAAATCAAAATCATAATGATGTACTGCCTCACACATTACAGAGGTTATTATTAAAATAGACAAGAAAACAAGTATTGGGAAAAAATGTGGAAAAAGTGGAATTCTTGTACAATGTTGGCTGGCAGGTAAATTGGTACCATCATTATAGAACATAGTGTGAAAGTTCTTCAAAAAATTAAGAGTGGAACTACCTTACTATCTAGCAATCCTCTTCTGTGTATATATTCAAAGGAAATAAAATCAATGTATTTCCATTTCAGAGAGATATCTACACTCCTACATTACACTGCAGCATTATTCACAATAGCCAAGATATGGAAATAATCCATTGTCCTTTCAGAGATGAATGGATAAATGTTGGGTGCCATCCTGAATTCACTGGTTGAGCACACTCCTAGTGAGTTTAAGGCAAGTTTGCAGGGTCTCTTGCCGTCAGGCAGCAACCAGCATCTACCCCATCATAACTATCTCCTTGCTTGGGCACCAAACCTCAGACTGCTTTGCTGATTAGTGTCAGGAGTGGCCTGTCCCCCTGCCCTATTCCTGAGGTGTGATTGCACCTGGTCAGGGAAAAGATGAGTAAACTAGATACACCCTAATGCAACTAAGGCAAGCAACATATAATTTTCCTCCTAGCTGAGCAATTAACTGATAACTCACTACTTTCTAGGCCTGGACCTCGTTGCAAAAGTCACTACTGTGATAAATGTCAAAAATGTATCATTTGTCTTTAAGACTGTGAGAGCAGACATTATGTCTCCTAGGGATCCTGTTTTTCTGGGAACTTTCTCTTAGAGCTATAAATAGCCTAATGACCCTTACTGATAAAAAACAGACCTTTACTAAACAATGCTGTTTGCCTCATGGTTAAAGGTCACTTTCTTCAGGCTATACCTGAGGTTTTGTAATCTTCATCTTCTGCATCCTATGGAAAAAATGTTGCTTCTCATATGATAGCATGAGAGCCTGAAGCTAAGTTTTTTTACGACAATCATTACTACTAAGATTAGAATTGTAACTTTTGCAGCATTCATGTTCTGGAAAATTGTAAAAATTACCTATGAGAAATAATTTACTATACACATGCTGCTCTTTCTGCTTCTTGTACCTTTCACTATAAATAAAGCTAGAGAATCAGAGCAGAGATGCCTGCCTGGTGATCAGAAAGAAACTTGAGGCTCTCTCACACCCTTTTGCCAACACTGCCCATCCTTCAGGGACCCCTGGACCTGCTGAAGCTGAAGAAAATGCTACACACACACACACACACACACACACACACACACACACACACTGGAATATTATACTGCCCCAGAAAATAAAGTAATCTTGTCATATGCAACAGCATGGATGTACCTGGAGGACTTGATGCTAAGTGAAACAGGCCAGTCAAAGAAGTAGAAATGCTACCCGATTGCACTTATATGAGGTGTTTAAATATCAAGTCATAAAAAAGACAGTAAAATGGTGATTTTCAGGGGCTAAAGGGAGGGAGAAATTAAAAGTTGCTATTCAAAATATTTCAGTTACACAAAATAGATGAGTTCTAGACCTGTCTCATTAAGTATTCTTAACACAATTTTAAAAAACAAAACAAAACAAAAATAAGAAACTCTGTACCTTTGACATCCTTAATGGTGGCACTAATGTCTATAGTTCCTCCCAAAATGCAGCAGTAATTTGCTAATTATTTTGGTAGATTGATTAGGCCTTATTTGCTTCCACTTGGCCTTTGTTAGCATAACAGCTTTTACTACATTTCTTAGGTAATGAGTCTAGAAATTCTGCCAATTTGTTAGAAAATCTATGCTGATCTTTATCACAAACTATGGACATAATCAAAGAATGGATTCAGGAAAACACAAAGCACACTGTGAGATGGGTACAGGCAAAATTTCATTGACCACCTGACCTCCATAAACCTCTATTTTTGACTTGTGGCCCGCAACAGCATTTTGATCCTCTAGAAATTAGTCAAAGTTCATAATCAGTATATAATAATCCACCAAAATTCTATTTAATTCAGAGCTCCTCTAGAGAGAACAGGAAAAACATTTCTAGTATAAAATAGTGGCTCCATAGAAGGGTCCTTCCTCAAGAGGATCCAGCCTTCTCTTTGCTCAAGGAGCTTTAGGTTGGTAAACTAGATCAAATCTCAGAATTGTTTGAGGGGCCACAATTCCCAGTTATAGTGATTCATGTCAGATTTTTGTTCACCAGACATAAAACATCTCTGCTTTTATATGCTCATCTTTCAGTTCTAGAAACACCATGATGATCTAATCAATGCCAAAGAGCTCTGACTCAAACTATTCTGACTCCTGCTTAGGCTCTGGTATCCACTTGAGTAACCATACCTACCTTGTCTTTGCAGTTTGTACCACTATTTGGCATTTTCCACTGAGGAATTCTATTAGCTTCAAAGGGCCCATGTAATGGCAGCTGTGTATCTGTTATTTCTAGCCTAGAGAAAACAGCCAGCACAGAGCTATTCAAGGATATCAGGGCTTTCCTCAAGCATCTGTTTCTCAAGGTTTTGATAAAGAGAGTGTTCCCTGTGATGTGATTTGATGTGGGATCTGAGAGCAAATGGTCAAGAAAGAATTCTTGAGACATTTTCAGTGCAACAAAAGGTGTTTTTATTAAAGCATGGGGACAGGATCCATGGGCAGTAAAAGCTGTACTAGAATTGTGATTCATTAATACTTTTAAGTTGGGTGGGGGAAATGGAGACAAAGAAGTTTCCAAAAGGATTTTCATATATTAAAGAAGAGTAGGCTCCTTGAGGTCTGGTTATTGCCAAGCTAAGTTTGCTTTTAATTTTTTTTAATGTTTTATTTATTTTTGATACAGAGAGAGACAGAGCATGAGAGGGGGAGGGGCAGAGAGAGAAGGAGACACAGAACCAGACACAGGCTCCAGGCTCTGAGCTAGCTGTTAGCACAGAGCCTGACGCTGGGCTCGAACCCATGAATGTGAGATCTGACCTGAGCCGAAGTTGGAGGCTTCACCAAATGAGTCACTCAGGCGCCCCAAGCTAAGTTTGCTTTTTGCATCTAGCAAAGTATTAACATAGAGACAGCTGGGAATTCCTGAAGGAATGTCATACTCTGACTGTCTCAAGAATTTTTAATGGGCTGCAAGTTGTAAGGAAATTTAATTTTATCTACATTTCCTCTTGCCTTTGTTCTTCACATCACCTGGACACCCCTGCTCACCCCACCTCTATGGTTTAACAGGTCTTACGTGACAAATCATAAAGGTCTTACATAATAAATCTATGCTAGCATTCCAAATTGTATACATGTTTGAATACCATCCTCAACAGCATAATAAGGAAACTGTAAAATATCAACTAAATTTTATATAGCCTGCCTTTACGTACAGATTTCAATGAGCTAACCACATAGATCATTGTAGCTGATTCCAGACCCTTGAGTTAACACATTGATCCTAGAATCTCCACTTAATGAGTCCATATAAAACTTCTGGTTTGGGGAGCCTGAGTGGCTCAGTTGGTTAAGTGGCCGGCTCCTTCTCAGGTCATTATCTTGCGGTTCGTGGGTTCGAGCCCCGCATTAGGCTTTGTGCTGACAGCTAGCTCAGAGGCTGGAGCCTGTTTTAGATTCTGTATCTCCCTCTCTCTCTCACCCTCCCCTGCTCGCGCTGTGTCTCTCTGTCTCTTAAAAATAAAAATAAAATAAATTAAAAAAATTTTTAAACCATAAAATTTCTGGTTTGATGCAAATTTATATCCCTTCCATTGTCATCCTGTATCTTTAGAATCCAATCCCACACATGTTCCCTGGGTTCCTATTAATAGTGATTGACAAAAAAGGGGGGAAATGCAGTTATTTGGGTGATATAGTTATTTGTGGGTTATACTCTCTATCTCATCCTATATGGTATCTTTGTACTTAAATCTGGTTATAGTTCAAGAAGCAATGAGGGGCGATCCAAGTGGCTTCTGTGGAGGATCAGCAATGCTTTGCAAGGCAACCACTTCAGGGAGGCCATTACGTAGTCTTTAGACAGGAGGAAACTAATTTTGTCAGACGTTAATGGAAAGGCTATTTCTTTTGGCAAAGAAGGATCAGTGCCTGGCATATAATAGGACTCAATAATTTTGTTGAATATATGAGTAAAACATTAAAGATGCTCTCTCTACCCATTATTATATGGGTTTATTATATTATATATTAATTTATATATTGATTTTGTAAAGACACCATCACCAATTCCTTATTTATTTTCTCTACTCTTCTTGATGAATTAATCTCTCCTATGAAATGAACACATCATGTACTGCATTTTAAGTTTTTTCCTCATATTCTTAAGCTAGTCTAGAAAATTGGCCAATACACTTAACTAGTTAAAAGCCTTGAAAGCTAATATTTAATTATGTTAATATTTAATAAAGTAATTCCCCCTTCTCTTAATAAGAAATTGAGTAGTTTCTTTATACTAGAGTCATAAAGCAGTAACTAGAGAGATGGAATTCAATTCAAACCTATACTAAGGACCTAGGTGGTTCACTCTGTTCATTCATTGGGTTTTGGTGGCTAACAAATACCACCTTAGTATTTTTAACCAATGAACAGACTCTGAGTTTTTAAATATTTTACCTATAATGAATTTAATATGAAACACTTTGTGGTAATAAAATCCCAAGTGAGTCAGAATAGTAAGTAAGGAGATCCAAAAATCCTCTCTTAAAAGTTATAATCAAAATGGATAATTTTAAAAGACAACCATTTCAGGACTCTGAATATTAACTAAGTCATGCACCAAATTGAGAAGTCTTTATTCAAGTAAAACTGCAGAACCTTAGATGAAAACAGTAAAAGTCCATGGAGTTTTAGCCTGGTAATGCTCTCACTAATCTCCAATGATGTGGTTTAGAGTGTTGGGGTTCAGAGCAAATGGCTAAGAGAGAATTCTTGAGATGTTTTTGGTGTAAAAATATGGTTTTATTAAAGTTTGGGGACAGAACAAAATGAGAAGCAGGAAAAGTTTATTGGAATATAAAATTAGATAAGTATAAAATAAGAATAGTAGGAAAGCTCTCTTTATAGAGAGGGGGCATTGGAAAGTGAATGTCCTTGTTTTACAAGGTTCTGATCAGCCTTCCCCCATCCTTTCCCCCTTGTTCCTTCTCAGATTCTACTCTCATTGCCTTGATAGCTCTAGATGCTGGGTTGTCCATTCCTGATTCCTTATGAAAATGAGCCCATTTTCTTTGTTTGAGGGGTGGTCTACGGCCATACTTAGGTCTTTTGTCAAATTCCTGAGGGAAACCTGAGGAAGAGTGGGTGGGTCTGTTACATTCTTTTGGGGGGGGGGGGGAAGGGGTCTGTTACATTCTTAAGAGGAACCTTATGCCTGAAGGGGTTTACTGTGGTCAGACACTCCCAACATTGTTCCAAAGTGTGTCTTTCCCCACCCAGGACCTCAGCTCCTAATCCTTTCCCTCTCTGCCTACTGAATCCTATCTTTTCCTATCATAATGCGAGACTGATTATATACTTGGGAGTTGGGGGAAGTAAGGACAAGGGGAAGTTTCCAAAAGAACTTTCTTATGTTTAAGAGGACTCATCAGATACTGGTGGCCCAGCTATTGTCAAGCTGAGGTTGTTTTTCCCTCTAGCAAAGCATTAACATTAAGACAGAGTTCGTGGGAGAAGGTTATACTCTCAAGTATTTGTCAAAGGACTGCAAGTTACAGGGAAATTTAATTTTATCAACATTTCCTTCTGCCCTTGTTTCTCACAACATCTACCTCCATTACCATCATGGTATTTCTACCAGGACAGGAAAGCCATGAAAATCAGAAGTTTCACTGCCACTACCATAGGGCTGACTTGATGTGGAGCAGGGGAAAAAAAAACAAGATCTCTCTGGGTGTGTCAGAAAGTAATCCCTATGGCAAAGGAATGTAGAAGGCAACAAACATAGCTAGCCTGAGGCTATGATCCTGATGAGAGCAAAAAGCAACAGGCCAACTAAACAGAAATTAATAGGGAGACTTAAGGAATGAAAACATTCAAAGTGAGCTCTGATAAATTCTAGCATTTATCTGGTGTCTTAGTTTCTTATTGATGTTGTAATGAATGACTACAAATTTAGTGAGTTAAAACTTAAAATTTTTTATCTAACACTTCTGGAGGTCAGAAATCCAAAATGGGTCACGTGGGCTATGTTTCTTCTGAAGGCTCCGGAAAAGAATTCAGGAAAAAATCGATTTCTTGCTTTTTAGCATTACAAAATGATGCAGTTTTGGAGTGATGGGGTCTGGAGCCAATAAACAAGAAAGACCTCTTTGCGCAAAAAGGTGGTTTTATTAAAACACTGGGACAGGATCCATGGGCAGAAAGAAAACCTATAAATATCACTTGCAAAAATATAGAAAATAAAAGTTAACGTTTAGGAAAAAATAATATCACCTAAAATCCCACAAGCTAGAGACACTATGGTATAAAGTCTAAATATTACCATATATTTATATGTAATGTTTTATATTTTATATTTTTTAATTAATCACAAGTATATGTATATATTTTCAGTTTCATTTATTTGAAGTTCTAATTTGTTTCATGTGCTTTAAAATCTTATAAACATAGATTTAAGTATATATAAAAGTTCTCTTCAAATTCTGTCAGCAAGATGGCAGAGAGGAAGGGAGTTCTGTAAACTTCGTCTGCCCCATATATCGAACTGAGAAGGACATTACTCTCATCTACAAGAGTAGAAGGAGAAAATACAGACTCCAGAAAGAAGACAACCTCAAAGATACCTGAGTGAGTGTGAACTGGGGAGATTGGAAAATGGGTCAGTTCAAGATGAGCAGGGGAGGTTGGAGCCCCAGCTCAACATGGGGCAAGCACGTGGAGCTGGAGAGACAAAGGGAAGAGAAAGAGAAACTGAACACGCTCATAGTACTGTCTCTGGGGAAGAGATAAAGAACATTTAACCGCGCTCGGAGAGACAAACTCTCACTCCATATATAACTGCTGGGTAGCCCAAATCCTGAACCCAGGTGGTACAAGGGAAAGAACAGCTTCCAGCCCTGCGCCATCCCGGGAGTCAGCGGCCCAGGGGCGCTCACTCTGACCTCGGATGCAGGAATGGGAGCACACACCTCATCCGGCACATCTTGCCTCCAGCCTTGGCCAGAGAATCCCAAATCCCAGGTGCCAGCAGGGAAAAATTAGCCCCAACCCCTACGCGATCCCAGCAGGGAGTTGGCACAGTGGAGGCCAGGGTGCGCGCTCCAGCTGCAGGAGCTAGCAGCTCATTTCCAGCAGCACCTGGCGCCTCGGGCAGCAGCAGCACAAATCCCAGGCTGCACCAAGAGACACTGCTCCCTCCCCCTAGGCAAGTGCTATACCACCTGGGAGCTGGGAATCCACAGCAGGGTCTGTGAGGTCCTGCACTACACCTCCTGCTGCACACCTCGCCTCAGGCAGCACACCTCCCCTCAGGCAGGGACAGCGCAGCAAATTCCGGCCTGAGCCAAGAGAAACTGATCCCTGCCCCTAAGAAGCCAGCCACCAAAGCAAGTACATCTCATCTGTGGTATCATAAAAGTGCATGGACTAGGACTTTGAACCAAGGCGGGCCTGGAATATACAACTTGCCTCAGCTGCAGCACAAGGAGATCAGACTCTTTAGAGTGGCCTACCCTGCTTAGTTCTAGCGGAGCTTGGCTTGCCACCATTTTACTCTCTGCAGCCATCAAGGCGGAGCCTCTGAGAGCAGCCCCCGAGACCTACTACACCAAACCACGCCTATCCGCACTGGGAACAGCTGCTTTTTATTTACTTTTTTTCCTTTTTTTATTTTGTACTCATTTTCACTTATTATTACCTTTTTTACTTAATTTTTAAAAATTTTGCTCCTTATTTTCCTTTCTCCTTTCTCCTTTTTTTCTTTCTTTCAATCCAGATATATTCTTCTGTATCACATCCGTACCTCTCCCCTCAACTGGTAATGCACTTATAGACTGTCCATTGTCCTCTGTTGTCTCTGATCCCCTTTATCTTTATTTTATTTTATTTTATTCTTCTCTTCTTTGCGTCTCTTTCCTCTCCATTTTCTTTCTTTCCTTTCCCCCTTTTAATTTGTTTGCTTGATTTGTCTGTGCGTTTGTGTGCTTCTGTTCCCTCTGTGTTTTGTCTGTCCGTTTTCCTTTGTAAGGCTATCCCAAGAAACAAGCCAAAGTGTGCATGATAGCGAGTCCCAAATATCGCTGAGTAGGGAAATAAAATATTCAAAGGCACAACAAGAGAAACTGAGAGATACCATTAAAAGAATATTTCCTGAAACAACAGGTACTGGACAGTCAATAAGCCTCCTTTAACAGAGCAATATTAACAGGTGTACAGTGCACAACGAGCTTTTTAAAGCTGACAAGAGATAGAAAACTATCAAAAATGACAAAACGAAGGAACTCTTCCCTGAAGAACCTCCGGGAAGAAGTCACAGCCCCAGAACTCCTCAACACAGACCTAAACAACATCATCGAACAAGAATTTAAAAACCTTGTCATAAAATTAATCACTGGGGTTGAAAAAAGCATCAAAGAAGCAACTGAGACAATGACTAGGAACTTTGAAAATAAGTGTGATGAGTTAAAAAAAAAAGGGTATAAATGAGGGGAATAATAACATGGAGGCAGCCACCTCAATTGACAAGGCAGAGCAAAGAATAGGTGAATTAGAAGATATAGCAAAAGAGGAAGCTAAAAAAAGATAGAGAAATTGATCCAGGAGCAGGAAAGGAGAATTCAAGACCTGAGTGATACAATCAAACAGAACAACATCCGTATCATAGGAATTCCTGAGGAGGAAGACAGAGAAAAAGGTCCTGAAGGGATACTAAACCAAATTTACAACTGAGAATTTCTCAAATCTGGGAAAAGAAATGGACATTCAAATTCAAGAGGCACAAAGAACCCCCTTAAGACTTAACATGAATCGGCCTTCGGCACGACAATCATAGTGAAACTGGCAAAATATAAAGATAAAGAGAGAATTCTGAAAGCAGCTAGGGAGAAAAGGGCCCTCAGATACAAAGGGAAACCTATCAGAGTGGTTACAGACCTATCTAATGAAACTTGGCAGGCCAGGAAGGAATGGCAGGAAATCTTCAATGTGAAGAACAGAAAAAACATGCAGCCAAGAATCCTTTATCCAGCAAGCCTGTCATTCAAAATAGAAGGAGAGATAAAGGTTTTCCCAAATAAACAAAAATTGAGAGAATTCATGACCACCAAACCAGCCCTACAGGAAATCCTAAGAGGGACTCTATGACGGAAATGTTGCAAAGAATATAAGGTGCCAGAGACACCACTATAAACATGAATTCTATGGAGAACACAACGACTCTAAACCCACATTTTTCAATGATAACACTGAATGTAAATGGACTGAATGCTCCAACCAAATGACACAGAGTAGTAGAATGGATAAACACACACACACACACACATCTATTTGCTGTCTACAAGAGACTCATTTTCGACCTGAAGATACCTTCAGATTGAAAGTAAAGGGATGGAGAAATATCTATCATGCGACTGGAAGCCAAAAGAAAGCTGGAGTAGCCATACTAATATCAGACAAACTGGACTTTAAAGTAAAGGCAGTAATAAGAGATGAAGAAGGACATTATATAATAATTATAGGATCTCTCCATCGGGAAGAGCTAACAATTATAAATATCTATGTGCCAAATTTGGGAGTGCCCAAATACATAAAACAATTAATCACAGAAAGAAACAATCTTATTGACAAAAATGTGCTAATTGCAGGGGACTTTAATACTCCACTGACAGCAAGGGATACATCAACCAGGCAGAAAATCACTAAAGAAACAATGGACCTGAACGACACATTGGAACAGATGGAACTGATAGATATATTTAGAACTCTGCATCCTGAAGTTAGGAAATTCACCTTCTTTTCGAGTGCACATGGCACATTCTTCAAGATAGATCACATCTAGGGCATAAAGCAGCCCTCCATAAGTATAAACGAATAGAGATCATACCATGCACACTTTCAGATCACAATACTATGAAACTTGAAATTAACCACAGGGAAAAGTCTGGAAAGCCTCCAAAAATGTCGAGGTTGAAACCACCCTACTAAAGGATGATTGCGTTAATCAGGCAATTAGAGAAGAAATTTAAAAAATATATGGAAACAAATGAAAACAAAAATACAACAATCCAAAATCTCTGGGATGCAGCAAAGGCAGTCCTAAGAGTAAAGTATTATGCAATCCAGACCTATTTCAACAAACTAGAAAAAGCGCAAATTCAAAATCTAACAGAGCACCTAATGTAACTAGAAGGGAAGTAGCAAGAGCACCCCAAACACAGCAGAAGAAAAGAAATAATAAAGATCAGGGCAGAAATAAACAACATAAAATCTAAAAAGACAGTTGAGCAGATCAATGAAACCAAGAGTTGGTTCTTTTAAAAAACAAACAAAATCGATAAACCTCTAGCCAGGCTCCTCAGAAAGAAAAGAGAGAGCACCCAGATAGACAAAATCATGAATGAAGAAGGATCTATTACAACCAATCCCTTAGAAATATAAGCAATCATCAGAGATTACTGTGAAAAATTATATGCCAACAAACTGGTCAACCTAGAAGAAATGGACAAAACTAAACATGTAAATATACCAGTTAAGTAATCTGTTTGAGGTTATAAAGCCGGTAAAGTCGCAGACCCAAAAATCAAACCCAGATCAGTCTGACTTCACACCAAAACTGTGACCATGTAAAAATTTAACATTCTTACTCAACAAAAATCTAGTGGGTCTACAATGGTGATGTATATGTCTTCGACAGACTAAATGGGTGATGTACATTAAGAAGGGCACTTGTTGGGATGAGTACTGCATGTGATATGTAAGTGATGAACCATTAAATTCTATTCTATAAATCATTATTACATACATATTAACTAATTTGGATTTAAATTTTTAAAAAAAGGAAAACCTGACTACATTAGTCTAACTTCATCTAACGACATACACAGTCTCAAAATAAAAGTATGGAAAAAGATACTCCATGCAAATGGAATCCAAAAAAGAGCAGTGGTAGCTATACTTACATAAGATGAAATAAACCTCAAGTCCAAATGTATAACAAGAGATAAGAAAAAGGTCATTATGTAATGATAAAGGGATCTATTTATCATGAGGATATAACAATCATATAGATATGTATAGAACATGAGAACACCTAAATTATGCAAATACTAACATATGAAGAGAGAAGTAGACAATTTTACTGTTTAATAGTAAATAGTAAAATTTAAGACCCTATTTTCAACAATGGATAGATCACTCAGGCAAAATCAATAGGAAACACTGAACATGAACCATACTTGAGACCAAATAGACCTAACATACAAATACAGAACATTCATCAGAGAAACAGAACACAAATTCTCAATTGTACAGGGAACATTCTCCAGTATAGATTATATATCATGTCACAGAACAAATCTAAACAAATTTTAAAATATTTAAATTCATACCAAATGTCTCTTCTGGCAACAATGATCTGGACCAGATCAATAAGACGAGGAAAACTGAAGAAATTACAAATACATGTAATTTAAACAACATAATCCTGATCAACCAATGGGTCAAAGGAGAAACCAATGGAAAAATCAAAAACTACTTTTAAGCAAATGAAAATGGAAATACAACATAGCAAAACCTATGTGTTGCTGCAAAAGTAGTCCTCAGGAGAAAATCTATTGTGATATATGCCTGCATTAAGAAAAAAGAAAGATCTTGAATAAAAAAAACCCCTTTATACCTCAGAGAACCAGAAAAAGAACAAGCTAAATTCAAATTCAGAATAAAAAACTAAATTTAAAAGATCAGAACAGAATTAATGGGATAGAGATCAGAAAAATATAGGAAAAATTTTAAAAATACAGAAATCCTCTTTTTTTCAGTTTAGCTTTATGTGGTTTCAGTTGCCTATGGTCAACCATAGTCTGGAAACAGATGAGCCCCCTTTGATGACTCATCAGAATGTTAACAGTAGCTTAACACTACATCACAATGCCTATGTACATTACGTAGGCATTTTATTATCACATAGGCATTTTATCATCTTATCTCCCCAAGAACAAGAAGAGTTGGTAAGGTACAACAAAATACTTTGAAAGAGAATACATTCACTCAACCTTCATCACAATATATTTTTTATAATTGTTCAATTAATATTTATTGTTGTTAAAATCTTACTCTACCATATTTGCAATTAAACTTTTTCATGGGTATGTATTCACAGTAAAACATATAATACATGCAGAGCTTGGCACTATCTGCAGTTTCAGGTATCCACTGGGACTCTTGAACAAAGGGCCACAGATGAGGGGGGCCTACTGAGATTTTTTTCCCCCATATTTATTGAGAAATAAGTGACATACATTGCTGTATATGTTTAAGGTGTACAATATGATGGTTTGATTTACATATATTATAAAATGATTACAATAGGTTTAGTTAACATCCATCATCTCATATAGACACAATAAAAAAAACCCAACTATCTTTGTGATAAGAACTTAAGATTTACTCTCTTAACTTTCACATGTCACATAGCAGTGTTGTAACATTGTACATTACATTCCTACTACTTATTTATAACTGCAAGTTGGCACATTTTAACCACTTTCCTCTAAGTCCCCTTCTCCTATTTCTGGTAACCACAAATCTTATACCTTTTTCTGTGATTGGGGGGTTTTATGTTTCACATATAAATGAAATCATACAGTATCTGTCTTTCTCTTATTTCACCTAGAAAAATGCCTTCAAGCCCCATCCATGTTGTCACAAATGGTAGGATATCATTGTTTCTTATGGCTGAATAATATTTCATGTATATACCACAACTTTTCACCATTTATTATTCAATTGACACCTAGGTTGTTTTCATGTCTTGGCTACTGTAAATAATGTTGCTGTGAATGAAGGGGTTCAGATATATTTCAGGCTAGTTTCTATTTCCTTTGGTATATTCCCAGAAGTAGAACTGCTGGATCACATAATAGTTTTATTTTTAATTTTTTTAGGAAACTTCATACTGTTTTCCATAATGGGTCACAAATTTATAATCCCATCAACCCTGTACAACGTTGCCTTTTCTCCACAGCCATACCAGTATTTATTTCTTGCATTATTAATATTATTATTATTATTATTATTGCCATTTTAACAGGCATGAGGAGGTATCACATTGTGGTGAAATTTAATTTGCATTTTCACAATGATCAGCAATGAGCATTATTTGTGTACCTGTTGACCATTTGCACATCTTTAGAAAAATGCCCACACAACTCTTTCGTCCATTTTTTATTGGAATACCTGGGGTTTTTGCTCTTGAATTGTTCATAGATTTTGAATGTTACTCTCTTATCAGATACATGGTTTGCAATTTCCCATCCATAAGTTGTCTTTACTCTGTTGATGGTTTCTTTTACTATGCAGAAGCTTTTCCATTTGATATAGTCCCACATGTTTGTTTTTGACTCTGTTGCTTATGCTTTATGTATGATTTCCAAAAAATCATTACCAAGACCATATCAAGGAGTTTTTTTCCTAAGTTTTCTTCCATGAGTGTCATGGTCTCAGGTCTTACATTTAATCAATTTAGAGTTACTATTTGAATGGGGCAAGAAAGAGATCTAGTTTCATTATTCTATATGAGAATACCTAGTTTCCCCAGCATTTATTGAAGACACTGTCTTTTTTCCATTAAGTATTATTGGTTCTTATTTCAAATATTAGTTGAATATATATGGCTGGCTTGCTTTCTAGGTTCTCAATTCTTGTCCATTAGTTTGTCTATTTTTATGCTAATATCACATTTGTTTTAGAAGTCTACATAAGAATGTGCTAACAAGTACAAGCTCTGTCCTTTAATGCCAATATGTGGGTACAGAGGAAAACAGGGAGAAGCAGAGAGGAATAACAGAGTAGGGGGGATTGCCCCTAATGAGAATGCCAGTTTCACCATGCTACTTAGTGGCCTTAGATTCTTTGAGAACTTACTCTGTTCTCTGTTTTCTCACTGGGAACTGCACCTCTGTGAAATGGTGCCTGATAAAAGGGAACAGGGGCAGGGAGCAGAAGGTGGGACAAAAATAGAAAATATACAACGGACTGAATTCTTTCCTTCTTTTTTCTTTCTTTTCTTTTCTCTCTTTTTCTTTATTTCCTTCCTTCTTTCTTTCTTTATTCTTTTTTTTCTTTTTTGATAGGAATCAAGAACATCTGATTTACCCCAGCACTTAGCACATTGCCCAGACTCTCAAGGGTAAGAGCTAGATTATTTCTTAAAGAAATGAATGAACTGACATGAGCAGTTATTCTGCCCTCTACTTTCCCATTCTTCCCCCCCTTCTTTGTTAGTACAACTGAATTCAAAGGGAGATCTTTAAAAAAAATTTTTTAATGTTTATTTTTGAGAGGAAGAGAAATAGAACAACAGAACACGAGTGGAGGATGGGCAAAGAGAGAGGGAGACACAAAATCTGAAGTAGGCTCCAGGATCTGAGTTGTCAGCACAGAGCCCAACACAGGGCTTGAACTCCCAAACCATGGGATTATGACCTGAGCTGACGTCTGACATTTAACCAACTGAGCCACCCAGGCACCCCTAAGGGAGATCTTTAAATCAGAGTGGGTGTAGTGGAGGGTAGATCTTTGACAAAATAAAACAGAGAAAGTCTGCTGTAATTAAGCCCTGCATATATCATGATCTATTTCTAGTTTTAAAACTGTAACAAATTGGAAAGAGGAGTTAAGATGGCAGAGAAGTAGGGAGACTCTGGGTTTTCCTCCTCCCTCAAACACAGCTCTGTTGAGGTCAGATCACTTGGAACACCCAGGAAATCAATCTGAGGATTGGTAGAAGGACCTCCAAGATTGCAGGAAGACAGTGTGACAGGCGCAAGGTGCATGGAAATGAATTGAGGGAGAGAAAAATGGTCCGCATGGAGTAATGGGAAACTATCCCATGAAGAGACAAAGGGAGAGAAAGAGAGGGTGGTTGAGAGAGTGTGGTGTCAGATTTGTACAAGAGGAAAACCTTTCTGGACCATGACAGGGAGGCAGAGGTACTGAATGTGGCAAGTTTTTTGGTTTGTTTGTTTGTGTTTTTTTGTTTTTTGGGTTTTTTTTTTTGTGAACAGTGTGTGAAGCTCAAACCCTGAGGTTTTGGAAGTGTGTGACTTTCTCCACAGTAGAGCTGTGGTGTGCACTCCTGAGGAGGAGGGAGCTGGCCCTGAAGTACAAAGCATGGTATGGGGACCTCTTGGGTCACACTGGGGGAGGATATTCCCCTTCGTGGAATACATTTGGAAGAGGGTATATTTCCTCTACAAGGACAAAAATTCCTGCAGGTGCCAGCAAAATGCCTTTCTTCAGCAGGAGACAGTGGCACGCACACAGAACGGATTACCTGATTGCTGCTTTTAGCAGTGCTACACCATAGATCCTGGGCACCAAACAGGAGTATGCATTTTTCAGGGACAAAAGACATAAGACACAGTACAAAGAGTCCCTACGCTGGAGAAGGGGGGCAGATCCATGTGGTGCTGGGTCCTTTTTGATTTCAAGTTTTGAATCCCAACCATGCACCAAAGATAAAATGTAGCAAAGCTGTCCTTCTTGGCACACTGACAGTCCTCACTATTCTATGAGGGCTTCCTGAATTGGGGGTGTGAGATACCCTGTCCACAGACCAGAGAGTGAGGTGGCACCATGTTCTCCTGCAACACCATCAACAAGTTAAGAGAGCAACACTGCAGCCCCAGTGGATGCAAGGCCCACTCACACCAAACCCCATACCCCTGGGCCTGGCAAGTGCATATTTAATGGGGCAAGACTGACTCTGAGCCACTGCAGCAGGCATCTACTCCAGAAGACCGGCACAGGTAGTGCCTGCATGCACCATGTGTACCTGAAGAGCCTCACTTGCAGTTCTGGTGGAAATAGGACCAGCCCTACTTTTTTATTTCTTTCTTCTTTCTTTTCTTAAGTTTCTTTATTTTGAAAGAAAGAGAGCATATGAGTGAGTGGTGTGCAGAGAGAGAGGGAGAGAAAGAATCCTAAGCAGGTTCTACACAGTTAGCACAGAACCTGGCGTAGGGCTAGAACTCACAAATTGTGAAATCATGGACCTGAGCTGAAATCAAGAGTCAGACACTTAACCAACTGAGCTTCCCAGGTGCCCCACTTTCCCATTTTCCTTTGGAATCAGGCTCATAGTTTTTTGTTTTTAGGTTTTCTATTTCCATTTCTGTTTCTTTTCTTTTTCCCTTTTGTTGTTTGTTTGGATCTGCCTTCTTTTTTTCTTTTTTCTTTTTTTCCCTTTCTTTTTTTATGGGGGAATCAGGCTTATAGTTTTTTGATTTTGGATTTTTTGTTCCTTCTGGGATTTTTGTTTTTTTGTTTTTGATTAGGCTTTTTTTTGGGGGGGGGGCTTATTTTAATAAATCAAAGCACACCTAAAGGTCCAAACACTCCCCATTTGCAAGCAAGAAAGAGTTTTACAGAGGACTGACCAGTGAAAAAGAGCAGCCAAAACACAACAGAAGAGTGCACATAGCATATACCATATGCTTCCTGAAGTGCCAGGCCCTCAACAGTGTATGACCCCTTTTTAATATTCCATTGCTCTCAGGTACAGGAAACACCTGTGCTTTAAAAATGCAAAAAAAGAAAGAAAGAAAAATTAAAAAATAAAATGCACAAAAGACAGAAACATAACCAAAATGACAAGATGGATGAATTTCCCCAAAAAGAAAGGTCAGGAAGAAATCATAGCCAGGGACTTGTTCAAAACAGATAAAAGGAATATATCTGAACAAGAATTCAGAAGAACAGTCATAAGACTACTATCTGGGATTTTTAAGAACCACAGAAGACACCAGAGAAACCCTGGCTGCAGAGAGAAAGCCCTAAAAACTACTCAGGCTGAAATTTTTAAAATGCTATAACTGACATGCAAAACTGACCAGATATAGTCACAATGAGGACTGAAGAAGCAGAGGTGAAAATAAGTGATAAAGAAGATAAAATTATGGAAAAAAAATTAAATTGAAAATAAGAGGGAAAGAAAACTAATAGATCACAAAGGAAGACTTAAAGAACTCAGTGATTTCATGAAGTGAAATAATATTTATATTATAGGAGTCCCAGAAGACAGAGCAGAAAAGGGGGGCAGAAAGTTTATTTGAACAAATTATAGCTGAGAACTTCCCTAATCTGGGGAAGGTAACAAGCACTGAAGTTCAAGAAGCACAGAGAAGTCCCCTCAAAATCAACAAAAACAGGTAAACACTACAACATATCATAGTCAAAATCTGCAAAATACAAAGATAAAGAGAGACTTCTGAAAGCAGCGAGGGACAAAAGGTCCTTAATCTACAAGGGTAGACATATCAAGTTAGCAGCAAACCTGTCCACTGAATCTTGGCAGGCCAGAAGGGAGTGGCAGGAAATATTCAACGTGCTGAATGAGAAAAATATGTAGCTAAGAAGTCTTTATTCAGCAAGGTTGTCTTCTGATTATAAAGAGAAATAAGGAGTTTCCAAGATAAGCAAAACTAAAAGAATTAATGACCACTAAAGTCAGCCCTGCAAAAATTTTAAGGGGGACTCTTTGAGTGGAGAGAAAAAAAAAGCAACAAAGACTAGAAAAGACTAGAAAGAGAACATCACTAGACAACCCAACTCCTCAGGTAACACAATGGCACTAAATTCACATCTTTATTTTTTTTTAATTTTTTAATAGTTTATTGTCAAATTAGTTTCCATATAACACCCAGTGCTTGTCCCCCCAAGTGCCCCCCACCATGACCATCACCTCCTCCCCCTTCAGTCCATGGTTCGTCTCCAGTATTCAGTAGTCTCCCTTGATCTGTGTCCCTCACTCATCCCCGCTCTCTTTCCCCCTTCCTCTCCCCATGGTCCCCTGCCAGGTCTGTCCTGTTAGACCTATGAATGCAGACATATGGTATCTATCCTTCTCTGCCTGACTTATTTCGCTTAGCATGACACCCTCAAG